>CAJVPT010005391.1:0-12242 GCA_910592055.1 Acaulospora colombiana | reverse complement strand
GAGGTTTGTAAACAAAAGAGAAAGGGTAGAGGTGACTCTTGAAGTCATACTTCAAGTTATTTTAAGGAAAGTATTAAGACTTTATTAGCAAAGAAGTATAAAAACTTCTTGTGAAAATCTTTTTTGTGTGTGGTCAGAGGATCAGCGGAAAGAGTTTTTTTATCAAAATAAAAATTTCTTTTTTTTTATGTTATTTCTACACTAATCTATTAAAAAGCTAATTGACTTTTGGAACAGTCCCCTATGGCTTTTTGCTCCTAAATAGAAACTAACATGCCTAGGTTCCGTTAGTACTGATATGAAGAATGTGAAAAATATTGTGTATTCCTTTCAGGATGTTGCCTATTATATTCTATGTATTGGCTTGCTGTAGCCTGTTTATTGTTGTTCTTTCATTGTTGAGTATTCTCTGTTGTTTTCTTTTCTCTTTTCTTTTGATAGATGTCTTGTTTATTCCATATTCTTTTTCCTATTGAAGCATTCTTCTGTATTTATCGAGCCAGATGTTGAAGGTGAGAAATCTAATATATTATATAATGCTTTTTAGATTTCAGCTAGCTTGTTGCATCCAACTGTTTTTATGATTAGGTTATTTAAGACTTTGCTAATTTTTCCTTTGAAGATTAGCATGTTTAGGTTTCAGGTGCTGAGCTTAACCTTACTGATTGTTATTTGGGGAGATTTTTCATTTTTTCCGATAATGCAGTTCCTTGTGAATGTTTTTGTTTATCTCCTCATAGATATTGATATTGTGATAAGAACAGATGAATGGATGATTGTTGTGTTTTTTTGTCTTGTCACAGCTGTGGCACCTGCTTGTTTTATATTTTTCAGGATATCTTTTGCAGAGTTTGTCCATTTTTGGAAGCTCTTGGTTCCATAGTTTGATGGAGAAACTATACTGTTGAGAGTCCCACTTGTCTGTTTGTGGATTGGTAAGTTTTGTTGGATGAAGAAGTATGAAGCTGGTTTTCCAGTCCACTCCTTTGTGGATAGCTTGAAAAGTAGACATATTTTTGTTGAGGCGTTTCCAGTTGATTGTGATATGCACTTTGGATTGCCCTTCAGATATTTTGAGTGATCTCTATGTTGTCGTTGAAGAAAGGTTGCAGGTAAATAGATTCTAGGCATGAGTAAAGAGTTGTGTTACAGTTTCTTTGTCTTTGTTTGATGTTACCTGGTATGCCAGTTCATCAGCTTTTTTGTGAAGTAGATTGTTATCTTTCTTGGATCTTTTGTACCAAATTAACTTTTGTTGGAAGATATTTGTTATTTTGTGAAAGTTAAGTAGCATCCTCTTCTCTTGATATTTGGCTAGTTTCTGGTTAGTCGTAAGCTTATTATAGTTCATTATGAGGTTTTGTAAGTCAATATATATTTTGATTGTTTTATCTTTCCCAGCTATGATGCAGGCTCATGTTTTTTATTAATTATATGCTCATACCTGCTTAAGTGTAAGCAGTGTACATTATGGATCTGTTTATTTATGTATCATATATAATAAACTAGTGTGTTATATATATCAACAAATATTATACATATAATGTTTATAGTAGATCTATCTATATATGAGTAGCTATATATATATTCTACATAATGTTATGTACTAATACTACCTATTCAGAAAGATATGGAATCTGTCTTAATTTTTCCCAGAACAATTTTTTCTTAAGAGTATTTTGATTATCAGGTTATCAATTACAGTATCTTGAACTCTGGTTCATTCAGTTCTTTGTAGTGGTCTGTGGCTTTGTTGCCTCCCACCAAGGCCTCCTGATAGTAAAGTCTGTAAAAACCAGCACAACTATGCACTTCGTCTTGAGAGGTACACTACCAGTTTAGGGTCTACTTTTCTTATTACCATTGGATAATGTGATCATATCAGGAATGATCCTACCTGATCTTGGATATTTGACCAATCACAATTTTTGTATAGACTAGTTACTATCTTCAGAAACATCAGTTAATTTATGGTTAGGCCAATAGACACAGATCACTATCTGCTTTACTGTTAGAGGAATCACATTAGTCCCCTAGAGAATTTAAACCTATATCTTGTAATCTAACCTACAAAGTATTAACCACTGCACTATGGATCTGTAGATCATTTCTACATCTTTATTATCTATTTTCTTGCTTCTTTATTAATTTTTTTTCCATGGCACTTTGAGTCTGCTATTTTATCCATTAGATCTTTTTCAATCAGTCCTATGCAGAAGCTAAGTATATCCTGACCAGTATTTGAGATCCTTTCTACTAGTTGAGCTATTTTCTTATCCATTTCTTCTCTTTCCATTCTGTCCTGCAACTATTAGACTTATCTCTTTTTCTTCTAACTTCTTTTTTTCTATCTACTAAAAGTTTGTTGAAACCTTGTCTTATATCTTTCATATCCTACTGCAAAGCTTCTTGCTACTGAGTTTTGTATGCTGGACATTTTAACAAGTGTTCTATTGTCTCTTCTTACTATTTATATATGAGACATTTTACTTGCTTATATAAGTCTGGTCTTCTTGTAGCTAGCTTTGTTAATATGGGTAGCTTGTCACTAGTTATCTTAACAAGAAAGCTTTTTCTTTATGATTCTTTGAAAGAGATATTTCATGTATGCCCATTATTCATTTGTTTCTAAACTAGGTTTAATGTGTATCTGTATTGATCTTGGATTTGATGATCCTACCTTTTGTCTATTCTATTTTGGGTTGTCTATTGATGTGTTATTATTTTGACATTGGTTTTTTTAATAAACTGCCTTATTGAAGTATCCAGCACTATATCTTGCCATTTGATTTTAGTAATAATCTTAGATAAGTCCAAATCTTGCCATTCTATTGTTGAAAACTTTAATGCTTTTTTGGCTAAAGTATCTGTTTTCTCATTATATTAAATGTTGGAGTGTGCTTTGATCTTGATAAGATTTAGATATAATTCTTTTTTCTTTACCAAACTCAACATTCATATTCACAAGAATGAATTTTGTTTCTTCAGCCATCTTTTGCGGATTTTTTTTTTAATTTTCTTTTTCTATAGTTTTCTATTTGAAGATATAGACTTGGCTATCAGTTTGAATCTTGACCTTGTTATTAATTGGTACTACTAGTAGTATAGTTACTATCACTATTAGTTCTGCTTTTGTAAATGAAGACCAATTAGCTACCTTGCTTAAAACTTACTTTCTCTTCCTGTTTCTTCAATTTGAATTCATGTCACATTCATCTTCATATTTTTGTTTCTATACTTAACAAGGAATCCATCAAAGTAAATAGTCATTATATTATTGTTATTATTCCTCTTGTTGTGCCTAAGTATTTCAATCAGATAGGTTTGATACATGCCTTTTTTAATATTTTCTTTAATGACTTTTCCTTCTAGTCTTCTATTTCTACTTCTTTTAGTTACCTTTTATCACATTGTGTAGTTACTGAGTCTATATGAATTGTTTTACTTATTGTTCTCTCTAGGGCTATCTTGGAACAAGAGATTTCTAAAAGTTAAGCTTTTCTTGTAGATTTCCTAGTATTAAAATAAGGAACTATATATATTTATTCTATATTTATTTTTACTATATATTAATTTTTAGTCTTGATTCCTTTTGAGCAGCCCTAATATTATATTAGATTTGATTCTAAATTTTCCTTGAAGCTGTCATGTTTGAAATGATCTATTTTAATGCATTTTTTATTGTTATCTAAAATTAACTTTTTCCAAACAAGTTGTTACTACTAATTATTGCTCTTGATAACTATTCAAAGTTTTTGTCTTTTATCAAGATTGTGATTGAATACTAGATGTTCTGAACTCTACTTTAACCAATCTTCTTTTCAATACCTTATAAGCTATCCTAGCTTATTTCCTCACATTTCCCTTATTATTGACAAGTATCATTCTGGAATAGATCCATTACTTGTCTTTTGTAAAAGTTGAAGCATTTGCCAGTCTCATACTTCTCTAGTTTCATAGTTGATAAGCTGATTCATATATATCAACTTATTATGTTTGAATTATGGAATGGCTTTATTGTATTTATTTGTTGTCAGATGATCTTTGAGTGGACTATTTCTGATATTTCAATTAAAGACTTCACTTTATTTCCAGCTATAGATAAAGATGGGTCCCTAAAGGGGGAGGTAGAAATAAAAGTCAAATGTCTCTCACTAGAAAAGATTAAAAATTTTAAATTAATAACTATTTAAAAACTATCTACAATTGTTCTTTATTATTCAAATCATTAATTTATAGCATTTCTTGATTTTTGTCCCTATTAAAGTAAAGAGCTATGAATTTTGTCCCTCAAAAAGGGACATAAGTAATCTATAAAATTTTATATGCTAAATACTTTAGGGACCCATCATTAGCTATAGAAGGTTATCTCCATATTTTTGATCAGTTTCAGTACTTGTAATGTGAAGTTGCCTCTTTCCAAAAAATGGTTTAGTGAGTTATATGTAAGTAGATTAAGAGATTCTTAATACTTAATCTATGTTTGTTTTAACCTAATAATTGTTATGTTTCCAGCTGATCCCAAGTAATTTGACCTATTGCAAAATCCTATTATTTGACTTTCTTTTTGCAATATTCAAATACTCTTTAAATTGTAAATCCTAGGATGGTATACTACACTATTAGATATGGATTAGCATAGTGTAGTCTTATTTTTGAATAGCTTTCTATATACCATTGTCAGATCATTACATATTCGTCAGGATAATATACTATGCTATATTTTGAATTCAATTCTGGGTATTAGGATTCTATTCAGAATATAAAGTACTTGCTTGTCAATTAATCTTTTGTTTTTTATGGACTTGATAATCATGTTAATTTTTTTAACTATCCATACTTTGAGCTTAATAACAAATTTTTGATTATCTGTCCAGATTCCTAGAAATATTGTCTATTTAGCTCTATTAAATTCTCTAAATACTTCTCTATAATTCTGTTTGAACCTCTATTAGATATTGGTTAGGGTTATTAATAGTAATTAATATTGATTTGCTACTATTAATCTATAAGTCATTTGCCCTATAAAAAATTATTGCTTCTTTTAGAATCTTTTCCATATTCTCTTTGGATCTTGCTATTCATGTTGTATCATTTATGAATATGATAGCTGCATGCCTTGACTCTGGTTTTCTTCCAGTGTTTTTCTTTAACTCTGGATCCCAAGCCACTGATATTTTGTAGTCTTTTGTTTTAGTATTCTGAATCTTATATAATAAAAGGTTATAAAATATCCTTTATATTAGTTGTGAGATAGTTTCTCCTTAATCAATTCCATCTCTTGCTGTGATTACCTCAGTTAGATCTTTTTCAAATATGACCTTAAATTTTTGATTTTGAAATAGACTTATTATGATTTGAATAATATCATATACTTTTGCCATATCTTAAAAAAGTATTTATAACTTCTTTTTATTTTCTTTTGCTTTCTCACAAATATTATTGAGAATTTGAATCAGTTCTGCTATACTTTCTCCTGATAATTCTGTATAATTAGGTCCTCTCAGAATATTATTAATCTTGCAAATATTTTTCAATCTGTTTGTGAAAATCTTAGTGAAGCATTTTTGTATGACCTCCAGTAATACTATCAGTTTAGTGTTAAAGAGTTCACATCTCCATGGTTTTAGTTTTGCTATGGAATATATATAGCTTTGCTTCCATTCTATTGAAGTAATTTCCTACCTTAGAAAGCAGTTAAGCACCTTTCTAAGATATTCTTTTCCTTCTTAATCCAGTCTTTTTAGTATTTATAGTTAATTTGTGATTTCCCTAGGACTTTATTATTGGGAAGTTCTTGAAATGTTTCATATAGTTTTTCTTGAGAGATTGACTTCAGTAGGTCTTTGTATCATCTTTTTTTAATATAGCCTTTAAGATTGTATTTTTCTTTCCAATCTTCTGTAAGACTGTCAAAATTGGTATTTTGTTTTTTGAATACCTCATGATAATATCTCCTTATTTCTCTTTCGATTTCTTCCTTCTTGATAGTTATATATTCCTTTTCTTCATCTTTAATCTTGATTTTATCCAGCATTATTTTAATCTATTCTCTGTCAATTAAAAAGTTTACCATTTTTCTTTGATCACTATATAAGTTAACATATCTCTGTTCCAAGTCTCTTTTAATAACATTCCTTGTTTTTTTTTGCCTCTGTATTCTAACAAACAAGTCTTAGGCTTTCTATTATATCCTGTATATCCTTTTTTAATAGTTTTCATGGAATTTGTGAAATGCTATATTGGATACAATAGTTTTCAATCTGATAATTAGAACTGAAGATAATGTTATGTTTTCTAATCACCATATTAAAGGCTTGCAATTTGATTGAATCATGTGTACTTTCTGCCTTTTTAAAGAATATGATTAGTTGAAGGATTCTCCAATACTTGATAAATTCTGACTCATATCTATAATATTTTTCTTGAGATCCAGAAAGCTTTTTGATCACAAGCTTGTTATATACTATCTTACATATTTGTTCTTCGAATATCTCTCAGATCTTGTTTGCTTAAGCTTCTTTTTTGTTTTTTTCAGGCTCTTCTTTAAACAAAGGGTTCATTGCTATTTTGAGTTTGTGATTCAGGTTTTTATTGAATGCCTTCCACTATTCAAATATTGATTTATTTATATCAATTTTTTGTTTACTTTTTGTGCAAGGCTTGTTTTTGATATTTCTTGTGAAAAGATTGGTATTATGTATTGTTAGAATTAGCATAGTATGATCACTTCCTGTTGTTTCCTCCATACTTTGGTTATCAAATCTGAGTATTGGATATTTTATAAGGCTTTGAGATATCTATATATAATCAATTTGACTACTGCTAGTAGTGTTCTATCTTGTTGAAGTTTTATATTTTCCTTTCTATATAGACTGTATATCAAAAAAAAACTATTTATCTAAAAAGTTGAACAGCAATATTTTCGAATACCAAGATAATTTGAATTTGGTCCTAGATATTAATGCCCTATCTTATACAAGATTATATGTAGTATTAAAGTCTCCCATTATCATTATGTAAAAGTCTTGTCTGTCTTTTCTTTGATAAAGCTTTATATTTTTTTCTGCACCTTCATGCTTTGCTATTTGTCTAAGGGAATATAGATCTGGATAATACACATCTTGTTTCATTTTATAAATATATTAACTACTATCATGTATCCTTTTGCCTTTTCTACTTAAGCTACTTTTTCTTTCCAGATCTTTTCTTATTAAGAGACTAATCTCTATACTATATGGAGTATCTTTATTAATACTGTGAAAATACTTGAACATCATTTGATTTTAGAAGACCCATTTTGCCTTTGTATTGATTAGTTTTGTTTCACATAATCCCATTATTCCAATGCCTTGTTCCTATATTTCTTGTATAAGACTATACTAGTTTATACTATCAATAATATTTCTGATATTGTGTGTCCCTATTCTAACTATATTTTCTATATATTTTCCTTTTTTATTTTTTCTATTTATTAATCCTTTCCATTTTTCTCTAGGAATTTATCTTTTTCTATTTGCAGGAAATATCAAGATCTTGATTATTCTACTATCACCTACTATTGTTCTTCTCTATTTGTCATGTTTTGCTCATGTTTTACTTTTTAGACTTAAGAATGGTAAGCTAACATTCTTTCTCTTTCTGTGATTGGACTGGTATGCCTTTTTTTAGGAGCAGTTGGTCCTTCTTTTGCATGAGCCTTTTTTTATTTTGTCTAATCATTTTCTAATATTTTACTTAGCTGGGCTACCTCTGTCTTTTGTTTTGCAATTGATCTTAGGCTTCTTGTTTCTCATCTTTTTGTTTGCCTTTATATCGCCTAGTATTCAAAGCTTCATCATTTATTTTCAAGGAATATTGTGAAGCCTAGTGTGTGACTTGATTTGCTTCTTTATGTTTTCATTTTTCTATTGGCTCCTTATTGCTACCAGTTGCCAGTAGTATAAACCTTGTTGTACTTCTCATATTTTCTGATCAACTATTGTTGCTTCTGAGTTTTGCTGCTGGTGTAACTTCTTTTTCAGTTACTAATATATCTTTATTACTTTCTATATCTCCACTTGCTATATCTTAGCTTTTGCAGTCTTGCTCCCTTGTTTCTTTAATTATTATATATGCACTATCTGATCTGACCAGATTGGTTGATACCTTGTGATGATAATGATTCTTTGTACTTCATCCTAGCCCTTGATTGTTGATCTTTATTTGATATTGTAATGTCTCCCTTAGATCTTTTTCATTCTCAAAGTATACTACTGCATAGTTTTTTGATACCAAAGTGATCATGTTTTTTGGTATATAAAAAATCTTAGCCTTTATATAGTTTAAGGCTTCCTCTATAGACTTTGTAGATAATCTATCAATTTTATAAAGTCTTAAGAAGTATCTCTTTATCTCTTTTAGAATCTATGTAATTTCTTGGTTCTCTTGTTCCTTGTGAGCTATTATAGACTATACAGTACTTAATTGAATTTTATCTTAATTACCTATTCTTTGTTTAAGTTGATATATTCTTGATAAGCATAAAGAAGAACTCTGAATTATTTTTAATGAAAAGATGTTCTATATTTGTAAATATTAATAATTTCTTCAAATTCTTTTATTGTTTATCTAATCACATGTTTGCCAAGTTTATTATCTGTATCCACCAATATAATATATTTTAATTTATTTTTGACTGATGGAAAACTTTCTGGCTTGAAAAACTTTTTTTCTAGACATATCTTTGAAAGACTAGTTGTATACTTATATTTTTATTTATTCACCTGAGTATAAAGTTTTCAGCTTCTTTTTTGTTAATAGCTTCCAGACATTTTGCTACATTTTCTTCTTCATCAAAGTCAAATATAATCCAATGGTTACTATTGATAAATTTTATTTTGAAGGGATTCATTCATTTTGATATTTTTAAAGCTCTTTTGAGATATGTAATTCTCTCTTCCTTATCTTTTTCTGACAACATGGATTGGAATACCCCTACCTTGATTGATCCCTGTTGTTTTATGAAGAATAGATTTATAGTATTGTTGTCTCTGAACTCTGTTTCTTGTATTATAAGATATGTAGTCTGTAATATAGCTTCCCTATATTATTTCTTTTAACACTTCTGTTTTCATTTGTTTCACCACTACTCTATCCTCTATTATGGTTTCCTTAATGGAGTATGCTTCTTCAAGTTCAGTAAAAGTTGATTGAACTTCCATTTGGATATTTTCTACTATAGTAACTTCAACTTGGTCAGAGCTTGATGCCTATATTACTGACTTGCTTGTCAACATATTATATATCTTTTCTTCTAGTATAGATGCTTTCAAATCTTTTTTTTTTTATTATATCCCTTTTCCCAGAGAGTAAAAATATATTGCCACAACATAAGTTCTTTTGCTAATACCAATGGGTCTATCCTCAATAAATTGGCAATAATATTATCTGGTATCAAAGAAACATGTATTGATTTAACAAGGATGTAGAGGTGATTGGTTGCTGTTGGTCTCAGCTTATGCTATATTATTCTTGTTTCCTAAAATACTTGCTGAGGATTTTGATAAGAAGCTATCTTTCCCAGTACTTTCAATAGCTTCTTTTTCCTTCTCTCTAGAATTCTAATTATTGTTTATTTTTTCATTAACATGTTATCATGTGGGTGGCATATAAAGAATTTTAATATGTGTTGTTGTTATATAGATATTTTTTAATCACATAAGTAGATAAATACTATTATGTATTATTTTTCTATTTGATGTATATGGAAATAAGTTGCTATATTGATATTAGGAAGTCTATAACATGCAGCTTTTATGTATTTATACGTCTGATATTTGTTTACTAACACATAATTGGCTATGATCAACTGTTGATTTTGCTTTAGATAATATATGCTGGTTGATCATACATATTCAAATTTGTTGATCTGTTACATCTTACTGGTTTGTTAATAGACGGATTATCTTGCTTTAATATATATTAAGCAGGCGAAAAGTTAATGTATTTGTGTTTATATAACATAAATTAGTTAATCTGGAGTTATTGTATTGTTGTGATCCTTTAATTGTTTAATCAAAAAGACTTGGATATTCTTCTGGGTTTCAGTTAGCCTTGAGGTTATACTGATTTATCAGTATAATCTATTGTTTCTAAGACTTCTCTTAATACCTAAAAAGGTATTAACCTGCACTGACCTGACTAAGATATTTGTGGGATTGAGGTTGGGTCTCAAGAAGCCTATTGTAAATCAGCTTGTTTTTGTTTTTTCTTTTTTCTAAAAACAAAAATGATCTAGAGATATTTGTCTTTTAAGTTAAGTGTAACTCTTTTTCTATTGTTGCAGAGTAGATTTTGTTATCTAGAAGTATTTGATTGTGTCCTCTTAGGCTTGCTCTTGTATAGAAGGGTTTTTGTGAGTTTTTCAAAAAAATTATCAAAAAAGAAAATTTTTTAAAAAAATATGGATTAGTGAAAAAAAAAAAAACTATTTGTTATTTAGTATATAAATATTTAAAGTTAAAATATATAATTATTTAAAAAATAATATGAAACAAAAATTATTACTTTTAAAATTTTTCAAAATGGTAAAATTTATATTCAATTTTAATTTATTTAATATATACTATAATATAAAGTAATAATTTTATTTGTTATAATTTTTGTTTTTTTCCAATGCCATTATATGTAAAAACAATAACATAAATATCTTCAAAACACTACTTCTGATAATCAATGAGGAAATTGGTAGCAAAAAACAATAAACTTTTCAAAAAACATTAATAACAAACTAAAAAAAATTGAAAATGAATGGACCTCTGAGAAAAAAAACTATATTGCAAGAAAAGTATTAACAATAGATCTTCTAAAGATAATAAAGGAACACATAATAGTAGAAAACCAAAAAGAAATCATTAAAAATATTATTAATAGATTCCTGATTATTCTATAGGAAAAATAACTAAGATATCAGCTCTTCTCACAATGAGAAATGAATTAAAACATAATTAAAAAAAAACAAAAGAAAATGGAAAACATCTAATAAAAAAATCACTGAGCACAAATTATATATCCCAGGAATTAATGAAATCATGAAACACTCTAGTCAACACTGAATCAACTGGAACACAATATACTCCTTTAAAACAAATTTTTATGGGACAGGTAGAATCTTGACAGATTAGTCAAATATATATTAGTACTTGGCAATAAGTCACATAGTAGGACTATCTTTAGTAAGTTTAATTAAATAGCTAGAGAGTTAAATTTATATAAAATAAATTTGTATATACTCAGAAATAATATCTAATAAACAAGATGTAAGCCACCCATTAAAAAAAAAATAATAATTTTGTTTTTTAAATAAATTATATTTTTTATTAAATCTTTTATATCGTTTATTAAAAAAAATTAAAATTTAATTATATAATTGTTTTTAAAAGTTTGAATTTACTTATTATATTTTTATTTTAAATTTTAATTTTACCAATTTTTAAATTTTTAATTAAGAAATCTAAAATTATAAAATTTATATATAGTATATTGTGATAAAAATAGTTTCTAATACTAATGGATAGTTATTTTTAGTCATTATATTTATTATATTTCTATTTTTATTTATTTATTTATAATTATTTCTATAATATTTATTGATATTTTTATTGATATTTAATTAGTATAGATCCTTTTATCAAATATAACATGTAATATAATTTATTATAGATTAAGTAATCCTAGAAGACCTAGAAGGTTTAGAAGATCCAGAAAGTTCAAGTGACCTAAGTAATTTATTTTTACAAGTATATAAGTAGTTATAATCTACTTAAAAATAAAATAAGTTTATATAATAACTTTACTTGACTTATAGAAATTTGTATGAATAACTTCACTTATTTTTTAAAAGATTAAATATCTTCATGTAATTTTAGAACTAAAGAAATTGTTCTAGTTTTATTAATTTATTAATAAACTTGGATTCTAAATAAACCATATTTCTTATACAAGTAAAACTCTTTCCACTGATTCTCTGATCACACACAAAAAAGATGTTCGCAAGAAGTTTCTATACTTCTTTGCTAATAAAGTCTTAATAGTTTCATTAAAACAACTTAAAGTATGACTTCAAGAGTCACCTCTACCCTTTTCCTTTTGTTTATAAACCTCTTCACTCAAAAACTTGACTTTTAGTGACCAAGAAAAGTCAAGTAATACCTTTGATACCAATGGCAAGAAAGTTCCCAAAGGAAGAAGAACTGACTGTG
>CAJVPT010005390.1:0-12244 GCA_910592055.1 Acaulospora colombiana | reverse complement strand
TCTTTTTTTGTGTATGATCAAAGGATCAGCAGAAAAAGTTTTTGTTAGCTTATATTAACTTTTAATTTTATATTAGTAACATAATATAAATAAGCTTCTATTGATTATATTATATGTTTTGATGATATTATTGATGAAAGAAAGAAAAATCACTAATACAAATTGCTTCACTTCTTCAAATAAAGTATGACTGAATCAAAGAAATTATGAGACTATTAGGATAGATACCAAATTCTCTAGATTATGAAAAGGTGATTATTTGTTCAAACTGAGACCTTTAGCTTCCTATTATCTTAGTTAGATAAAGTATATGAAGGAGGTTATTTCCTTATCCTGGCTAGGCTATAAAATTAAAAATTAGAGGAATATAAAATACTATCTTTCTTTAGGATTGAGAATGTATTTCTCTAAACATTGTATAACGATATCACAATTAAGATAAACATCAATAAAATTTCTTTAACAAGGCATAACTGTTGAAAGATATCAAAAATTATACAACAAGACTGAAAAACCATATAAAAACTTGGGGTTCACTATTAGTTATTCTGTTTTATGCAGATGGATATAAAATTAAGATCAAAAGAAAGAAAGTATTGAGTAAGACACTAGATTTGAGTAGATAATTTGTACCTCAGATAGTTATAAAAAATAATCAAAATCATAAATGGATAAGTTCCTCAGATGGTTAGAAAGAAGAAAGATATCCCAGAAGAGTTGACTTCTAATATGAAGAGGTTTCTAGCAAAGATCCTTTAAAGAACATGTAGTATTTTTATTTTTTATTTTCATATAGTACAATTGTGTATTTTTAAATATATTATTTCCTTTTATTTTCACTTTTTCCTTAATTTCTCAAAATCAATTTCTTGGAGAATAATAAGTAGTAATAACTTATTGACAATGATATGTAAATTAGGAGGGTATTCATCCAAAATCTATTATAGAGTGAAGTATTGTCACTAAGGTTGCACTTAGAGGTTGAAGCTTTTTTGAGAATTGATAAGTGTATCAGTACAAGTTTTTAGTTTAGTTATGATACAATTGCTCTATATATTTCTATCAGTTTTCATAATAATTATTAAATATATATTACTAGTCTGATCATAGATTTAAAAAAAAAAATTATTTAAAAAAGTTTTCAAAATTATTTATTAAAATTTTATTAGATTATAATTTGAAAAATAACTTTTTTTAAAAAAATATTTGATTTTGAATAAATTAATAAAATTTATAATAAAATATTATTATGATTATTTCCATTTTTGAATTTATAAATAAATGTATAAAATAAAATTATTACAAAAAATATATAAAATAAAATTATTACAATTTTTTTATCAATAAAAATTTTTTAATTATATAATTTATTTAAGTTTTGTAAAAAAATATCATCAACTTAACCTATTTTTGAACTTTTTAAAAAATTTTTAAAATTAATTTT
The DNA here is from genome assembly GCA_910592055.1 of Acaulospora colombiana. Classification (NCBI taxonomy): domain Eukaryota; kingdom Fungi; phylum Glomeromycota; class Glomeromycetes; order Diversisporales; family Acaulosporaceae; genus Acaulospora; species Acaulospora colombiana. The sequence continues at coordinate 10,800 of CAJVPT010005390.1, read as the reverse complement.
ACAAAATAAAAGTTAAATAAATTATATTAAACGTATTATTATATTTTTAAGAATCTTTAAGAATTTTTTTAATTTCTAAATAATTATAGTAGAAAAGTTATTTTTTTGATTACTTTTATATATAAATTGATATATAAAATCTATAAAAAAAATTTTTTTTTAATTATTCGTTTAACTTTAAGTCAAAATTTTTAACATAAAATTATTATTAAAATTTAGGTATTTTTTTAAATCGGATTATAAATTATATATATATATAGAATTTTATTTTGATTATATAATTTTTTATTGAATCATAATAAAAAAACAAAAGGGCAAAAAGTTTTGTCCCAAACTGTATTTCTTTATATTTTATTAATAAATGATTGATATAAATACGTAAATACCAGAGTAAATTTTTAAATAAATATTTAATCGTACAAATTATTTTTGTTAAATCAATATTTAAAATTTCATTATAAAATTGGTATTTATTTTCAAGTAACTTTCACGATCTTAAGCGACAATAAGTCGAAAAATATAAAGGCGAAATTATACTTTTCGATTTCTATAAAGTAGATTTTCATTAAAGTTTATAAGCCATAAAGAATTATCTTAAATCATTTTTTTCGCATAATAGAATAGTTTTTGTCTATTTTTCTATATTATAAATTTATATGTGCAATTTTGTAACTCCAAATAAATGAAATAATTAATTAAATAAAGTTTTGTTTGATTTCAGCAGAAGATTATTGAATTGGTTTTTAAAAAAAATCCCCCGAACCAAATATACCTAATTAAATTTAAGTTATCAATAAATAAATCCAGATTTGGTTTTGATCCCAGATCCTCTCAACCAATCGGAATTCAGCTTTCATATTGTATACTTTTTTAAATCTTGAAGAAGGCGAATACAAAGCGTTCAAATATCATTGATAATTAGCCAAGACGGGAAGTAGCAATTTTAGATATTGCCATCAGAATAAATCGGATATGAAGAGGATGGGCATGGGGGTATTTGAATATGTTAGAACTCTGCCAAGATAGATCGTATTGATAGAACGCGCGGTGTCTGTTGTGTATGAAAAAAGGAACGTAAGGTGTTCGAATATTAATCCAAAAATCAGCTGAGATGAGCCATGCGAAAAGTTTTTGTCACAATAGAATGATTAGATGAACATAAGACATCAAATATTACCAGATAGGTAATGCCGGTGGAATGCATGGTGTCGTTTAGTATTGTGAGGAATGAATTTAAAAGATGAACATAAGGTATTTGAATATTCACTAAAATCAGCTGAGAAGGGTGATGGTGATAGAATGTGTGGTAATATGGAAAGTTGAACGAATGCAAGACAAGCATTAAAAAAAAAAAAAAAAACTTTTTTTATCCTTCCCGCATGTATAGATGCTTGAAAGAATGATTTGTCATAGGACCATGATATAATATTTGTTGTTACTGTTCACTGACTACACTAGTCACTCGGATCGATAAATAATGTATGCTAGTGTTTTACACGTACCCGTTACAAGGCAAATCTAAGTAGAAGACAACACATCGTTTAAGCTTATTGGGTAATCACGTATCAATCACGTATCATATTGTCGGTTAAATGTTTTTTCAAGTTCCGTTGTTAAAATTTTCATAATATAAAATTTCTCTTTTTATAACAAAATTTGAAATCCTAAAATTCGTTATGACCAATGACTTCGCTATATTCAGGTTCGTTATATCCAGGTTGACCGTAATTGTAATTATAAATAGATATTATCATTACTGTACATATGATAAAACGTAATGTACAGTAGACTTTTGAATTTTAGGTCCTTAAATTGTTCAATGGTCCCACTTCTCTAGTACGGTATGATTGGTGGAGGGCACAAACACAATTTTAATCTGTGACATTATTATCATACGCATCATTTCTGGTTTCATTGAGCGTATGGTTCTTTTTTCACCACACCATGAAAAACCAGCAACACGTGGCAACAGGTGGTGTCTTTTTTTATCGCTAGTCTTTTGTGTCAGTGTCAAATGACTCAAGGTGACACCGAAAAGAGTCCGATCCCAAATCCTTCATTATCTTAGGATCTCCTTTTATTATTATTATAAAGTTAACAACCAGAGTTATCCGCAGAGTATCTGTGACCAAGGAAGTTGGGAAAACATCAAATTCTTCATCAATCTCAAAAATCTTGCACCGTTGCTTTGTGGTCAAGAGAGGATACGAATAACGTCGACGAATTCATGTGAGTTTATCAAGTTTTATGGTTATTTCCGTTGACTGACCGAGTTAACAAAAAAAGGGAGTGCAACAATACGATTGACATAATCGGCGGCTAGAGAGGAATTTTTTTAATTTATCAAAGTTACTGTATCATGCATCGATAAACAGAAAGAGAGCTTACGTGTGATAGGTTCTACTTGATGTGATGATAACAAGCATTAATAGAATCACCGGGACAAATTCATCGCAAAGAATTCGGGATCTTTTTTTAATGTAACGGTATAGTACTTACCGTACGCACATCTACTGTATTTTTCAAGTAAACATAAACACCCTTCAGAATGAACAATACATATTTTTTTTTTCTTTTTTACTTTCAAACATGTGTTTATATTTGACAAGTCATCAAATAATTGAGATTGATAGATTTGACGATTCTTCAAAAGGGTGCATAAAATGACATTATCGTACGTACGTACGCACGTCCTGTACCATACGTCTTAAAGGTTTCCCTGAGTTAAATGAGATTCGCACAAACAAATTGATCACATTTACAGTACATGACAACAAACTCTTCAGTCACCTTTCCAACTTTGTAGTATAATTTCGGCGATAAGGTATGATCTCATTGTTCTTCCCGAGGAGTGCTCTTCAAAAAAAAAAAAAAAACACGTAATCATGATTTTAGATAATGCACCTACCGATTTTCGTTACCCCCCCTTCTTTATAATATAAATATTTACGCACGCGATCCTACAAGGCCTTTTAACTGGTTCCCTATTCGAATAAGATATAATATTGATGCTTAATTAAGAAATCATAAGACCCCCACAAATCTTCAACTACACATGATGTTGCATTGTAATTCGATCATGGGACATTATCAAGATATAAGATGTTGATGTTGATTTTCAAGTGTTCGAACCGATTCCAATATCTGATATCGGAAAAAGTATTTGCAGTCATAGCACGACACAGAAAAACCCACCACCCTTTTTCTCTTCTTTCCCTTTTTTTTTAAAAACAAATTACAATTAGCGAGGGGCGTCTGGCCCCCTCCCAATTTTTCCCTCTTTTTTTTTTTTTAAAAAAAAAAAAAAAAAAAAAAAAAAAGGGATCAAGCGTGTCAGATGCATAATAATGGGCGCAGCGTACACTGTATTTTCCTCATTTGGAATGATTTCATTCGGCTCTAGCCATAAAAAGGTATTAAACAGAAAAATATTCCTATTTCGGTATCAATATTAACCCTTAACCAAATTTATTAATCCTCTAGTTTTATAAAACACTAGCACCGTTGCAACGTTCCCTGGTAAATTATACCCAATAGTAAAATCACACGGTCGATCCTTCAATCTGGTTTCACAGCCTTTCATGAAACTATTAATGGCGTCTTTTGTATAAGTCCAAAAGAATGGTCCCAAGCTAAGGCTTTTTAGATTGAAAGGAATGAGTGGTGCCAATTCGTGCACCAACAATTCACTAATATCCACCCTTTCGATGGGGTTTCCCAGCAGGTGAATCGCCTCGAGTGATGGACACTTCTTGAATAAATCTGGGATCTCGGTGATCGATTCGTTCGGAATCTCTAAACTAAGCTCGATAAGCTTTGGACAATTGTTGATGATCGTGGTGAATAGGTTTGATGAATTCTGCGGATCGGGCGGATTTAAAATTATTAGGTTAATTACTCGTAAGTTTCCTCTGCTATTCCGGATCAAATGAACAAAATTTTGAAGGAATTGATCTTTGAGATAAATTTCGAGTTTGGCGAGAGTGGTTAAATTCGAATTTAAGAAACATTTCAAAGTTTCTGGTGGGCAAATTTGCGACGGCAAGGAATGTCGTGATCGACTTCTTCGGATCTGATTTTCTATTTGAATTTGCAAAGCATAGGAATGAGACACACGTAGCTGCATGTTCACATTCTTCATTATCCCTGATTCTCTCAGGCACGATAAATCTTCTTGAGCGCCATCTGAGGGCATGCTTCTTCGCCTTTGCGCATGCACTGGGACCACTCTCACTTCAGTCGCTGGTGCCAATAAACTTTGCGTCCTTGCCTGCAAGTACGCAAAAACCTGGGCTAGAGAAAGACTCTCGGGAATTTCTGGAAGCGGATAATATATCAGTGACAATTCCTCGAGATTTGAGAATTGGGTAAAAACCGTCAGGGATCTATCTAGTTTCCCGTGAATGACCGCTCTTCGGAGACTTTTGGAATTTCTAATGAGCGCTGAACTGATCTCCGGTGTATCAACAAATTCGGTTATTGTTAACTGATGTAATTTGTATTTGGCATTCATCAACTTTAAAATGGCGTCCTCGTTATTCGCTTGACAGACCTCTAGATTTCTAAGGGCGTTTGACTTCTGGGATATGGAATCAACTAGGTCGGGTGGAATTTTACCTGCATTGAGGTTTAGAATTTCAAAATATGCAAATTTTGAAAATCACGACGTTTGCCAAATACCTCGACAAGAGAATCTTTGTAGATTTGCGAAAAACATATCGGCCCCACGTAAATCCTGCAAATCCACGTAATCGCCTTTATCCATTCCATCAAAGTCCCAACCCCCGGTCACATACTCAAATGATCTCAGGCGTCTGCTCTGACCGAAAAAAAGTTCACATAGTTCAACAAAGATGCATCTCAGATAATTTTCAATATCACTTCCTTTTATGTTTGACGAAAGCAGATAGCCAATAGATTTTATTACTAATGAATAATTCAATTTATTTAGGAAGGATGCATATTTAAAGGACGGGCTCGATGTTAAATCATGAATGAAATCAACTCCTGCATTGTGTAATTTATGTTTTGATTTATCCGGTAGGCAAGAGAGATACGTTTTCACGATGGAAATCGCTTTCGATCGACAGGTGCAAGCCAGTTCCAATGGATTTTGCCATAATAAATCCACCGCATTCCTACACCATTTGCGATTGACCAATGCAGAAGAGTACAATGATTTGGTGTCAAGATTCTTGAAAATTTTCTCAATTGTTTCTGGGGGAAATGGAGTGGTCATGTTTTTTTTTACGAAAAAAAAAAAAAAAAAGATGGAAAATCCCGGATCAGTTTCCACAATTTCTTGTTATCCACCTTTCACAATGTTTGGTGTAATGTGTTACAGCGCAAACAAGAAGTGGATCACATGATATAAGTTATTAAAATATGGATATATTAACTTTCCTTGAGGTCTCGCGCTAAATTCAAGTCGGCACAATTCACCCGATCCTCCAGGTATACCGCAAATACGCTAGATATTCTCCGGTGAGAACATGAGAAATGCAACGCTTGAGAGCATGTCCCGGGCTAAAAGGGTAGTGCCAAAAGCACGAAAAAAGTTTGTCATCTTGCCGAGTCGCCTCGTTGCGTATTATTAGCGCATGTCATCTCACGTGATGGATAGTTTATTTCTTTTCGCGTGATAATATCCGTTAGCCAAATGCTGTCCGAACCCATCTTTGAATGCATCCTAAATGCACGTTTAAATAAAATCCAAAGTTAAGCAGTATTACTTAAATGCGCCCTCTTTTTTTTTCTAAATGATGCATAAAAACGACTTTAATATACCCGTGACTTAATTTCGATCATTCTACCAGTCGCCCAATTTTAGAATTAATCCTGGCTGGTATTAATGATTTTCGCCAAGCTAGCCGAGTTAAATGAATTCTGGCCGAAATCAACTGATTCTAGTTTTGATTCCGACCGGAATTAATTAATTTTAATCAGGCTTAGATTTAATTATTAAATATACAGTATAGTCTCCTTAAATATATACAGTAAATACGCATAGCTTATCTCAAAAAGAACTTGAAAAATTTTGTCATTATTAATTAAAAAAGGTTTTTTTTTGTTTACTATCCAATTGTATAAATTATTTTATTAAACTTTTAATAATTACTTTATTATACTGTATATTATTAAACTTTTTATGCTATCTAATATACTGTATTTGTCTTAATTTTTTTAAACTCTAGATACAATTTTGAAAATGATCCTTTGCATTATAAATAATTTTGATAAAGATTTTTTTAATTAAATATATTATTGCAAATGATACTTTACCATTGTATTTTTGCTTTAATTTGATTATCTTTTAAAATACAGTATATTCATTTCTATTATTTATTTATTTTACTATTATTATTATTAAATTCATATGGATTTTTTTTTTTCAATTTATTTATTTTTTTTACTATACAATATAATAAATTGAACTTTAGTTATTATTTACTTATTATTTATTGAAATATTATTTTTAAACTATTGTCTTTTTTCTTTTTAATAAAATCTATTTTTATAATTTAATTTTATATATCTTTATATATTTTATTATACTATATACTTGATTTTTTATTTTTTATTTTTTATTACTTTTTTTATTATTATATTTTTATATAAAAATCCATTTGATAATTATTTTATCAAAAAATCTATTATTTAATATATTTATTTTATCTTTTTAATTTACTTTAATTTTTTTTATTTCTATTATTAATATCATTTTTTTTTTAAAGTTGATTAAAAATTTTAAAAAACCTTGTTCATTATTTTTTTTATATATTTAAATCATTTCAAAAAATACTTTAAAATTTTTATCTATGAATTATTTTGTATACCAAATAATTATATTTCCATTAATATTTTATTTTTTAATTTTTGAGTATCATTGAAATAAAGTTTTTTATTAATTGATTTAATTAAAAAACATTTTTATTGATTTTTTAAAAAAATATATCAAAATATTTTATTTAAAATTCAATATCTAATTAATTATTATTATACTATATTTTTTATTTATGTTAATTTAATTTTTTTTTAAATATTATCAAGGTCATACTTGAATAATATTATTAAAGGGATAAATATATACTCAAACTTAAAAATCAAATAAAGTATCACTAAAAATTATTTATTTTATAGCTAATATTATTCTATTAAAAAAAATAAAAATCTTTTCACTGATCTTCTAACTATATACAAAAAAGATATTCGTAAGAAGTTTTTTTTGCTTTTTTGCTAAAAAGTCTTAAATATTTTCCTTAAAACTTCTTGAAAAATGACTTCAAGAGTTACCTTTATCCTTTTTTATTTGTTTACAATTCTTTTTGATCAAAACTTAACTTCTGATAATCAAGAACAAGTCAAGTAACACTTTTAATATCAATAATAAGAAAGTTCTTAAAGAAAAAAGAATCAATAATGAAGTATATAAAGGTTTTCTTTATCTTTAAAGCAAGAGACATATAGAGGTTTTTGATAACAGAAGGACTTATTTGTCTTTTTTCAGTCATTTATAGTTCTCTTAAAACTATGGCTTTCATGGTTTTCTGGAGAATTTTATTTACCTCAGTTTAATTCCGAATTTTGAGTAATACAAATTCACATCAAAGATAATTGGCTGACACAAAACATGTTGATTTTAAGAAAAGTAAACAAGCTCCTATTGGTTATAATTATATATTTCTATCATATTATGGGGAATATATAAATGAAAGTTTTAGAAAAAGTTTTTATTTAACTATATATATTTAACTCAAAGAAATAGTTATGATATCAAAAGTGGGGGTGAATTTGCATAAAGAAATTCCATCCCTTTTCTAAGTTCCTCAAGTGATAAAAAGACTTCTTGTGATGGAAACTGAGATCTTTTAATTTCTCTTGGACTATTTCAATCCAGTGCATGTTAAATAATAACAAAAAAGATTCTTTCTGAAATCCAAATGAAGCAAAAAAGAATATTTTAATTAGATAAGTCTCCTTTTGAAAAGAGGCTATAAAATAAAGCAAGAATCTTTTGAAGGATTTTGAATTGTTTTTCATTTTTCCCCTTTTTCAGTTCCAATTTTAGCAATTTATCATTCTTTGAGATAATCAATAATGATAAACTATTGACAATAACCTTAGTTGATTTAGAGGTACAATATCAAGTTACTAGAAGAATATAATATTGTCTCCTAAATCTGACTTAAAGTATTTAGTTGAGACTTAATTTTGTTTAGTCCAAACTAGCTTAGTGAATATCTCATATTTTTTAAGTAGTGTAATCCTTCAACTAATAATATACAAAGATGAGTTAGTTATTATGTGAAAAAGTCTGCAGATTATTTTGATATTTTTTTAAGTATCTTAATAAAGACAAGCTATTTTGACATACTATAATTGCAAGTTAAAAAAAAAAAAACTATTCTATTAAAAAAATAAAAAAAACTAGTATTAAAAATTCAATAATATTAAAAAAAAAATCAAGCTTATAAAAATTATATTCAAATATACTATATACTGTATATATACAATATATACTATATTAGATTATATATTTAATTATAGTAATGGTTATAAAAACGCTTTCTATGGATTCTTTATCCATATATAAAAAAGATGTTTGCAAGAAATATTTTATTTTTTTGTTAATAAAGTCTTAATATTATTCTTATACCAACTTGAAGTTTTATTTCAAGAGATACTCCCAAATCCTCTCTCTTATTTATATTTATTTTCAAATAAAAACTTGACTTCTTGTGACCTAGAAAAGTTAAAAAACATCTTCTCTTCTTATAGCAAGAAAGTTTTGCATGGAAAAAGAACTAATAGTATAGTATTTGAAGTTTTTTATATTGAAGTATATTCATAGAAATTTTTAGCAGTGGAAGGTAATAAATATTAAGCTATATTTTTAATGTATTTGTTCATTATGCTTTCTCTCTTATAGTTATCCAAAAATTTTTTGTTTTTCTGAAAAATTTTGTCTACCTCAGTTTGACCCTGAATTTTAGATGACATAATTTATTATAAAATATAATTAATAAATATAAAACATATTAATAGCTGAATTAAACAAGTTTCTATTGGTCATTCCATATATTTCGATAATATCATTAATAATAAGAAAAGTTGATTGATATCCCATTTTCATTTCACTTTTTCAATTGAATTAATCTATAAATTGAGTTATATAGATCAATAAGATATGAGCAACAAGTTTTCAGATAGTGAAAAAGCTATTATTTATTCAAACTGACATCTTTTTCTCTTATTATTTCTATCAGGTAAAGTTCAAAATCAAGGTCTCATTTTTATTTTGGTTAGACAATAAGATCAAATAGTTTCTGATTCATACTAAGCCCCAACTCTTTGGTTATAGTTGAGAATGTATTTTTCCAGAAGGTATTAAAGAATATCATAATTGATAAAAATTTCCATAACTATTTAAAATCCTCCTACTATTACAAGACAAAAAAATTGTTGAAAAATCTGACTTTTTAGATATTGAAAGATATTTACTAGTAAAATTCCTTTAACTAGGTATGGCTGTTAAAAGATATTATACTGAAACAATATGGCTTAGTTTCTACTGGGTTATATAAGAACCTAAAGTTTATTATAAGTTACTTATTAATAATAGGTAAATAAAAAATCACTGTTCAAAGAAAGTTAAGACCAAGTGTATTACTAAAAATAAAGATACTCACTAAATGATAAATCTTTTCAAATATTATATAAAAAGGTAATCAAGATCAAGAATAAATTAGTTTCTCAGATAGTTAGAAGAAAAAAAGATATCACAATTGGATATTTTTATTGAAAAGAGATTTTGAAAAACTGGTCTTTAAAGGAAGTTGGAATCTTTTTTTTTCATTTTTATTTTTTCATTTTCTTGTTATCTACTTAGATATTTTTAGATATTATTTTTTTCTTTTTTTAACATATTTTTTTGTAGTTTTCTGTATTTCAGTAGTTTTATATGATATACAGTAATAATAACTTGCTAGAAATAATATAGTAAATTAGAAAAATTTTTATTCAAAGACATTATAAAGCAAAATATTGTCTTCAAGGCCAAACTTAGAGGCTTTTATGCTTATAATGAGTTAGATAAATTAGAATAATAGTTTGGCTATAATGTATATTATGTTGCTTGAATGAAAATGTACTTATATTTTTAATTGATTAATAAACTAACAATCTAGCTTAGCTATCAGTATTCAAAAAAAAAATTATAGTAAAGTCTACTTATGTTATAACAATTTTATTTATTAAATAAAACTATATATTGAAAATAAAAGCTATATAAAATTAAATAAAGAAATTCTATATATAGTAAAAAAAAAAGTATTGAATGAAAAAAAATTAATATTAATATAGAATAACTTAAATTTTTATATCATTACACTATAAGCTAATTATTTTTTGAAAGCTTTTTTAGTTCAAGTTATAGTATTTCTTTTTTAAATGCTTTTAATATTATTATATTATAATATATTATTTCTTAGCTTTAATATTTTTTTATTTTTCATATTCTATTTAATATAAAATTTTAATAAATATTTTTTAAGTATTAATTATTTTTTAAGTATTAATAAATCAAAAATTATGAAGAATTTTAAAATATAGAAAAAAATGTTTAATTATTATTTTAAACTATATAAACATAAAGAAAAAGAAAAAGTTATTATTTAATAATAAATCTTTCTTTATTATTTTGATAATTTTATCTTAAAAAAGTATATACGGTTACTTCCAAAAGTTTGAGTCCACTTACTATATTTTTATTATAAATTTCAACTTTGACAATTTTTAAAT
>CAJVPT010005389.1:0-12244 GCA_910592055.1 Acaulospora colombiana | reverse complement strand
AATCTGACTTAGAGTACTTTTGTATGAAGATGAGTTAGTTACTTTGTGAAAGTCTGTAAAATATTGTAAATTTATTTTAATTTTTCAATAAAGACATGTCATTGTGGCATGATTGCTGATTAAAAAAAAATATATATATATATATAATTAGATACTTTTGATAGACAAATATATTTATATTATTCTTACTATATTTATTATTATTACTATTATAGTATTATCTATCTACCTTTCTCTTTTTTATTTTTTTTATTTTTTTTTTAAATTCATGATCAGATCAGCATGATGTATTTATTAATTATTATGAAAACTGATAGAGATATATAGAACAATTGCATCATGGTTAAACTAAAAACTTATATTGACATATACATTAATGACTGTCAATTCTCAAAAGAGCTTTAGTTTCTAAGTGCAATCTAGGGACAATATTTCACTCCATAATAGATTTTGGATAAATACCCTTTTAATTTACCCATAATTGCTAGCAGGTTATCATTACTTATTATTTTTCAAGGAACTATTTTCAAGAAACTACAAAAGAGAAAATAAAAAATAAAAGAAAAAAGAAATATTTAAAATTTTGCAAGTGCACTATATGAAATAAAAATTAAAAAAGTAAAATAAAAGTGTTCCATATCTTCCAAAGGACTCTTATTAGAAAACCTCTTCTTATTAGGAATCAATTCTTTTGGAATATTCTTTTTTTTCTGATTGTCTAAGGAACTTATCCATCTATACTTTTGATTATTTTCTTGTGACTATCTAGAATATTTATCATCTACTCAAATCCAATATCTTGTTCAATGTTTTCTTTCTTTTGATCTTGATTTTATATCTATTCATGTAGAAGAAGATAACTAATAATAAATCCCAGGTTCTTATATGACTTTTCAGTCTTGTTATATAACTCCCAATATCTTCCAGTAGTCATATCTAGTTAAAGAAATTTTATTAGTTTTCATCTTGATTGTGATATTACAGTATTACACACTTCTGAAGAAATATATACTGATTGAAGATAAATATGATTACTAGCAGGAATATATACTTAACTATCAGAAGAGGACCAGTTCCTTATATCTACTAAAAAGAATTTGAATTGCTCTCTATTCTTTAAGTATTATTGTAATAATATTAATAGACTGATCTAGGAACATGATCTTATATTTTTGTTTTAATAGAATGGCTTTTTTACATTCTCTATCATTTTGTAATATTGATTTGATGAGTAGGATATCTCACTGATAATCAAATATTTACTTTTATCTTTAACTTTTAAATATGATTTGTATATTTTTCATCAAGACCAGTATTACAGTTATTAAATTTTCTTTAATTAGTTTTTAAGAGTTGATAGAATTGTTTGAAATATTATTAGACTTTTAACATTTGATTCAACTTTGTTTCTGTTTAATTATAGTGGCAATATCAGAATTCTCATTATTATTGAGTTGACAAAAAAGCACAGGTATATGACTTTCTAGTTATATTTTTCAAATACTTTTGAGACCATATATTTTTTTGTTATAGATATAACTATTTATAATTGTTCTATAAATTAAGACCTTGTTCTTAAATACTTTTTAAATATAACTGTAAGGTTATTGCATATTATTTCATTTAGGTATGTATGTTGTATTCTATATTTTATTCTTGGAATTAGGACCTGCTAATAGTATATTGTGTGTGTTTTTTTTGTCAACTTTTTCTTAGTTATTGCCTGAATCATTGTTTTTATTTCTAATTTTATTAAGCTAATAATGTTCTAGTTCTTTTGTTTTGGTTCTAATCAAATATTAAGAAATCTGACCTAATTCTTTTTATTGATTTCATGAACTATAGTATTCTCTATTTTAGCTTAAACAGTTTTAAGAACTTGAGGATTCCAGTTAATAGTAAAAAGAATTGATTTTTTGTATTAATTTGAGAGTCATTTGTTATATAGAACTTTTTTGTTTTTTTCAAAATCCTTTTCAAATCTTTCTTGGATTTGATAATCCAGGTTATGTTATCCATATAAGCAATTACTATCTGTCTTAAAGAGAGCTTAACTTTTTTCTCGGGTTTGTTGAAATTGGATAACTATTTTTTTTTCATAGAATAATTCAGATTGCTATTATTTTGAATTTTGTATAGCCGTGGATCATAAAAAATTCTCTATAATAATAAAGAGATTGTTTCTTTTTGATCTATACTATTCTTTGTTACTATTGGATTAGAGAAACTATTGAAAAGAATAATACCATAACTTTTGTCTTTAAAAAGATCTATTATAAGCTTATTGATAGTTATAGAAATTCAAATCCAATTTATGACCTTTTGAGCATATAAAAGAATAATGTATTATATGCTTTAACAATATCTTGAAAGAGAATCTATAGTAGTGGCCTATGGACAATGATATTAGAAGTTGGAAGGGTTTTTACCTAAACTACTAATGAAGTAATAAATCACTTCCGAAGTTGCACTTAAAGTCCTAGATAAATATAAGACTTTGATGAAAGAATTAGTTGGAGATTTAACTTTAGTGACATATATATAATGTATAGCTTACAATTGTTTAATAAATTATACATAACTAGCCTGACAGAAGGTTAATTAAAAAAAAAAACAATATCTTGAAAGAGAATCTATAGTTTTTTTTTTTTTCTCTGACTTCTTTGCAGATATTATTTAGTAGATAGGCTCTACTATACTCTCTCTTTATAAACCAGCAAAGTTTGAATCTTTTAAAATTTTGTATTACTTGTAAATAGTTGATAGTTTATTAATAAAGATCTTAGTAAAGTATTTGAGAGCTGTTTATAGAAGAACGATAGATAATATATTGCTTAAATCACATTTTTAGAGCTTAGGTTTAGGAATGAAATAGATATTACTACTTTTTCATTTTTAAATATTCAACCTATACTTAGAACTTTATTAAAAAATAGACATAAAGTTTCTTTTTCTTTGACTTCAAGTGTTTAAGTATTTTATAGTTAATATATAAGAGGCTGGTAGCTTTGTTGTTTGAAAGTAATTGTAAAGTAGCTTTAAGCTCTTCTACTTTAATTTTTTTATTAATAATGAGTATTATATTGAATCAATTCATTCTTTGGATTAATATTTTTTTTTAAGAGGGATTAAGGCTTTCAAAGTTAATATTTCTTTGTTTGAGACCTTTTAGTAATACTCTTTAACCTTGCTTCTAATAGTTTGAGAATCAGTAGTGATATATTTTCTTCCTTCTTAGTTTTTGATTAGCATCTGATCTAATGTGATTTTAGGTTTTTTATAGTTAAAAACTGAGCTTAATATTTACTTCTAATTGAATTTAAGGTTATCATATTTGTTTTTCAAAGTTTCTTTAATTTGATTTTTGATATAAAGACTTTTTTTTTCATGCATATTATTTTAAGGGTACATTCTATTTTGATAATTTTTCTTAATTTCTTTAGAATTTCTTTTTGTGATTGCAAAGATGCTAATTCTTCATTGAAAGATTCACAAATATCTTATAAATTTTAAATAACTTTTTTTATGTTCTCTATATTCTCTATAATTCTTAAGTTTTAGTTAACTTAGATTTTTTTTAAAAGGAAATAGATTTTGTTGGCTTTTCTATAGACTTCAAAATCTTTTATTGAGATTACCAATCCTATCTTGATTTTTTTCTCTCTATTGAAAGTGAAGTAAACTCTTTTCTTCTTGAAATACTTGTATGCACTCTTAATAATTATAGTTTCAAGTTCTTATCAAGCCATTTTAAGTTTTTGAGAATTGTTATTAGCTTCTTACTAAGAAAATTATATATTGATTTTTGGAAACTTGTGTTTTATTCAAAGTTTGAACTTCTCCTATTGTTTTGCAGTAGAATTTGCTAGATCTGATATTTTCTTACTTTTTGTTTTGCATTGTTCTTGGATCTGGTTTTTGAGTAGATTATTTGTTGTTATTCTCATTAATAAAAGTATATGGTTATTATCCTATAGTGTTTTTACTAGAATATTTTGAATTTATATATGTTGTTTAAAGTAATTTCTGATAGTATTCAGATATAGTCAATTTTATTATATTCTAAGTTATTTCCTATATAAAGATGATATTTTCTTCTTATTTCCAGGAGTTTTGGATATCAATATAATTCTAGTCCTCTAGAAAGTTAAAAAAGTCTATCTAAACTTTTCTGTATCTAAGGGTTGTTTTGTTAATAAATGAACTATTGAGTTAATAACTATATAAAATCATATATAATTATGACTTTGAAGTGATTTTTTTGCTTATCTAAAATTTTATTTTGAAGCAGCTGTTATATCCATCTATTTTTAGCTTTCCAGATAGCAGATATACTTGATATATACAAAGTTTGCTTCTTTTTGATAAAAAATTAACTGTTATTATATAACCTTTTATTCTCTTAATTAATTTTAGCTTTTTTTCAATATTTTTATTAATGAGAAATTCCACTTAAACTCTTTGAGCTTTTCATTATTACAGCTATGAAAGAACTTGTGTATTTGCTATAGGTTAAAAATAAAATCCACTATTTCTTTTATTAACTTAGTTTTATAGATTCTCAGAATATCTATATCAAGTTCTTATATGAGTTTATATAATCTTTATTAATTGAGACTAGTATTAATATCTCTTAATATCATCAACAGTAACAAACTGTTAGTAATGATCTTGGTAGATAGAAATTATTACCAATCTATTAGGAAAGTAAAATATTGTCCCTAAAATCTGACTTAAAGTACTTTTGTATGAAGATAAGTTAGTCACTTTGTGAAAGTCTGTAAAATATTATAAATTTATTTTCAATTTTTCAATAAAGACACACCATTGTGACATGATAGTGGATTATATATATATATATCTCTTAATATTATATATTCTAATTGTAATAGTATTATCTAATGTGGAGTTGTTTATAAAATAATTATTATATAGTATATATTATTTACCTATTTTTTAATAGTGTTCTTTTTAATTGTGTTGATAAAATCATTATGTAGTATGGTATATGTTATATTGAAAGGAGTTGTATTAATATTTACTATTATCTTAGTATTTATATCTTTTTTTCAGGATGAGCTTATTCCTTTTGTAAGTTAGATTTTTTACTGATATATCTTGATTGAACTGGTACTACTTTTAGAAGCAGTTGCTTTATTATCTTCCTCTTATCCTATTTTGATTGCTTGTTTTTTCCTCATTTAGATTTATACTATTATTCAATCATTTGAGATTGTCCAGGATCTGATAAATTGGATTTTGATTACTTTTAATTTCAGGATAGGGGCTTTCAGATCTATTATGTATTCTTTATTTATTGTGATAATCAATAGATTCTTTGTTATTATCAATAACAAAGTATTTGAGGGTTTTTGTTTTGCCAGTAATAAGCTTATTGTCTTAAAGATTGCATCTTATTTTCCTCCTGTCAAAATATATCCTATCCTTGATCTCTGTTTCTAATTCATTCTTCAATATTGTATATTAATTGGATCTTATATTGTTTCTGATATTAGTTTGATCTATTTTTATATTATCAATTTGTTATTTATATAACTGTATGGATTTAATATCAAATTCTTTAGCTTTATTGAAATCCTGTTTCTCTTGAAAATACTTTTATTCTTGTTTAAGATATTCTTTTATACTTTATATAAGTTTGTACCCATTGATACAAATATATTGTTTTAAGGTATTGTTGAGATCTTGTATAGCTAAGAAGTATATTATAGTATAGTCTCTTCTTTTAAGTATATATAAATTTCTAAAAAAGTAGTATACTCTAGCCTTGATATATTTAACTGTCCTTGCAATTAATCTGATAGTAGTATTATATACTCTATATAGTTACAAGAATTATAAGTTATGCTGTTTGATAATTTTGTTGATTTGTTTGTTATTAGGTTCATTTTAAGAAAAAGTGATGCTAATAGTTTTTACTCTAATATGAATTATCTATTTTTCTTCAAAATCAGTATATTGTTTGTGAGGAATGATATATATCTTGTTTTTGTATTGTGACCATAAGTGATTATAAATATGAACATTTATTGTTTGTTCATATTGATTGAGAACCACTTTTATTTCTTGATGTAAATAATTTCAATTAATATCTATTAAGATAATTATTAGTGATATGTCCTTCTCCTTCTTTGTTTTCTGGAATACTTTTTTGTTTGGTGATTGATTAAAACTTAACTATTTATTCATTTCTAGAAATATGATAGTAAAATTGTTATCTTCCTTTCTATTGATTTTTTCAAAGTATCATAATACATCTTCTTCCTTTTTACAATAGAACATTGTCCAAGTATTGCCATTGATAAATTTTTTTGTAAAGGGATAAGAGTCCTTTTATAAATTTAATATGTTCTAAAGATATATTATTTGTTTTATCTCAGTTTCTTCTGAAAATCTTGAGGTGAATATACCCATTTTGAAATCTCCATTTTTCTTGATGTAATATAGATTGATGTTAAATATTTTTCTATTTCTTGTCTTATATATTTACTATTCTGCTATATTGTTTTCTCTAAATTTTTTATCAATAGCTTCCATTTTAATTTTGTCTTCTATTTTAACTTTAGCAATAATAGAGATTTTAATTGATATAATTGCTTGAACTTTCATAATTATTATCTTGTTAAGTAAATTGTTAATAAAAAAATTACTTCCAATTATCAACTAATTTGTTGACAATAATTATAAGATATAGTGTATTTGTTTTACTTATTTTATTATATCAAGATATTTGTTTTTTAAAAAGAGAGCTAGAAAATCTTCTTCTTTTTTTTATTCTATGATCTATAGATAGAGAATATATTGTTTAAGCACATTGACTTTGATAAAGTTAAAATAATCAATATCCAGAATTCTAATAATAATACTATTTATAATTAAGTATCTAGTTAAACCTGAAGCTAGGTTTGTAATAGTTTTTTGAATTGAAATAACATTCAAAAAGATTTGTAAGATCTATAATTTTCTTTATTGATTATATTTGTCTATTATTTGGACTAAAGTTTTATAATATATACTTTTCTTTTCTTAGTAATCTATAAGAGTTTATGTTTTCTCATAAATATGTTGGTCACATAATATAAAGAATAGATTGTTGAATATAGTATTAATATGTTTTGTTGATTGCTATTTTGAGTATTGCTAGAGTTTTCTAGATTAGATAATAATTATTACTTGTTTATTTAAGTAGTACTTGTTTGTTTTTTTGTTTATATTTGTTTATTTGCTCTTGTTTATATAAACAAGATATTGTTCTATTAATTGTAAGCTGTATTATTATTTTTATATCTATTGTGTTGTTAATGACTACTATCCCATATAGATATAAAGTATAAATATATAAACAAGTTGTTTATTAGATATGTAAGTAAGTTACTATTCAAGTTGATAGATATAATAGGTTTATATTATATGATTTTATATATAGAGTATTGTTGTATTACTCTCTACTATTGAGTAATTGAAGCTTAATATCCTTTTAAATATTGTGAGCTCTAAGCTTTAACTATTTTATTAGCTAAAGTTATTGACTACAGTATTTTTGTTGGTATCAAAAAAAGTATTATCCTGTATTGGCCTGGCTAAAAGCTTTGTGTAGTCGAGATTAGGCCTTCAAGAGCTTATTGTAAATTAATTTTTTTAGAGTTTTCTTTTCTTCGTAAGAAAAAACTATACTATGGTTTTTTTTTCTTTAATACTTATCCTGTAATTGTTATTATAAAGAAATATAGTGTTTTGAAACTTGATAACAAGCTGTTGTTGTTTTAAACTATATGTTTCTTAAATATTAAAAGCTAGTTTTTTGCTTTATAAAAAGATTATCAAAAAAATTTTTTTAAAGAAACTAAAAATTAGAAAAATGGAAAATTATTTAAAAAAACTCTTTCTACTGATTCCCTTTTTCCTTAAAAATTTCTTTTTTTGATAATTTTCTTGAAAAAGAGAAGTCAGCCTAAAAAACATTTTATTTTACAAAGACTCAAGACTTAATAACAACCTAGAACATTCAACTATTTCTTCAAGAGATCACTCTATCAATTAACAGAAGTTTTAACAATACAGCATTACAATAGCTTTACTTTACAAGAGAAGGAAAACACATCTACAAGCTGATTCACAGTAAGCTTAGGAGAGCCCAACATCAACTTCTCAAGCTTCTAGTCAGGCCAGTGTTGGTTTACACCTTTCTAGACACTAGAAGGAACTTTACAAATAATAGTTCCTACTGATAAATTAGGAAAAACTCATAGTTTACAAAGCCCAGAAGAACATCAAAGGCCCCCAAGGACTAAACAGTAGAGTACTCTGATTCCATACACACCTGTCTAAACATCAAAACAAGTTATATGAACGTGTATATGTTAAACAATTCAGTAACAAAATAACATAGCACGGTTTATCAAGTGTCTACGTATAAATGACCTATTTTTCATAATAAAGAAGATCAACATCAAATCCGATAAATAAACAGAACCAAACAGGAAGGATCAATGACTTATCTGAGTAAACAAGACACTAAACAAAACAACAAACAATTAATCCCACATACCTTACTAAATATAAACAAGTAAACAAATCAACAACAAACAAAACAACGAATTAGCAGTTTATCTTCCTTTACATGTGACCAATATGACAAAGGAATGAAGAATTATGCAAATTGCTAAGAAAAGAGAGCTACATATCCTAGATACAATAGTCAGAATAGCTGAAAAACATGATCAGAAAAAAGAAACATGGGCTACCCAAATCATCTTCAACACTCTCACTACACAAGACAAATCCAATCAGACATCAGGATCAACAGAATACTCAATACTCAATAGTATTCTCGCAAAAATTTTAAATGTAGATCCAACTACATTCATTAAAGCAGAGATCCTTAAAACACATATCCTATACTTATGGACACAAGGTCAAGGAAGAGAAGAAGACCTTATGGCACCCTTCTTGAAAGAAAAAGTCAGATGTATCTTGGAGCAAAATACTTTCACAAATGGTCTCCCCCTTAATACTCCAGAAATCTTGCAGATCAAGGGTGAGTTTATAAACTCCATAGTAGGAAACTCAACTTCAGATGAGAACACCATTCAAAATGAGAATATAGAAGTTCAACCAATAATCGAGATTGAAATTCCAAATAACATCAAAGTTGAAATGGGTGATAAAAATATGGAGGAAAAGCTGGAGATAGAACTTGAAATGGGTGATAAAGATATGGAGGAAAAGCTAGAGATAGAACTTGAAATGGTAAACATTCAGAAAAGAGTTGAAGGAGAAAACATAGCAGAACAAATCTCCTATAATACACGAAACAGATCCAAGCCATCTAGTCTTAAATCCATTTCATATTACCAAGAAAGAAGAATTCAAGGTTGGAATTCTTACCTCCAGAATACTAGGAGATATAGAAAAAGAATGTTTAGCCTATCTCCAAGGTGTCTTGTGTCTACCTAAAGACATGCTACCATTCAAAAAAGACTTTCTCAATGAAAACACCTGGACAACTTTTACTTTTGAGGAAATAGAAGATGCCTTACAATGTATAGAAAAGATTAACAAGAAAGAAGGAGAAAACTTTACCTTGATACCTATACAGGTAGAGAAATAGGAAACTTCATATTCACCACCAGAAAAGAAATTCTTTAAACAAGAGGTAGCAGAAGAAGAAAACAAGACAATGGTTGTAACATTGATAGATCTTGACCACAGTCATACCTGTCAAGAAATCAAGGCTACCTTACAAAAATATGGAAAGGTGTTGAGTGTCCATATTTACAACCACTCTCGCTCTTAAAGAAGAATCAAAGCACGATTCATCCCAAACTAGCAAGACTTGGAGGATAAATGGTTCATTCATGTTAAAGTAGATACCTTTAGGGCAATTTTCACTCAATATGAACCAAATGACCATGAAGTCGATACCATTCTCAAAAACTGTAAAAGCCAATCCTTATGACTGTATGGTATACATAATACCTTCACAAGTCTTATAGCAAGGGCAACACAACATGCAGGAGCTAAAGCATGTTACATATCAAGAAACCTTTTCACTTTAAAAAGAAAAGGATATGCAATAGTCTGTTTCACAACAGTAGAGGATTTGCACAAGGCCCTGAGACAACATATATCTATACATAGTCACAAACTCAGCTGAAGTGCTAAAGAGCACTTTAGGAAGAATACAGGGTATGACAAAGAAGTGACCAAAACAGAGAGTAGTAATTATAACAAAGAGAAAGTTCACCTTGAAACAACACATATTGAACTGCGCTCAAGACAATTAGGCCAAACTGACATCAGAAATAACAACAGAACAAACTGGCCTACAACATCTGAGGATAATTCAAAAACTGAAAGTGATTCTAAGAAAAGGATAGATCTGGGAAAAAAGGCAAAAGGAAAAAGACGCAACTTCCAAGACAGCAAATATATGGCTGAAACACCAAATACTCCTAGACGCTTTGCACCGGTAGTAATAGAGAGCTAATCAATAACTGTAACAGAAGAAGAATTTCACATAATAGGTCACAAAGCCCTTATTCAGAAAGTAAAAGTGATTAAGATCCCCTGTGCCAGATCCTGAACAATCTCAAGTGATTAAATACTAGAATAAATATAATCGAGGAGAAAACAGGTAATCAGAATAGGGTAAGAGAAAGGTGATGGAATAATCACTCCTAAAAAGTGCCAGTCCAATCAAGGTACATCAGGAGAGAATTTGACCCACAAGAAGAATCAAGCTCATCCTGGAAGAAAAGAGCGACTATAGTAACAATAACAGAAACTAACACAATTCTTTCCAACACAACATACACCACACCACTAGACGAATTCATTAATACAATTAAAAAAAATACCATTAATAAACTAGACAAAGAACAAATAATATATAAAAACTATACTATTGACAACTCCACACTAGACAACACTATTACTATTGGTACACATAATGTTAGAGGCATTAACACTAGTCTTAAGCAACAAAGACTATTTAGACTCATACAAGATCTCAATATAGATATCCTTGTGATCTGTGAAACTAAACTAACAGAAGAAACAGCAGACTTCACTTTTAAACTATAGCAAATGCATAAATTCTTTCACAGCTGTAATAATAAAAAACCCAGAGGATCTGGAGTAGGGTTTCTAATTAAGAAAAATATCAAGAAAAAGTTAGAATTAATTGAAAGAATAGAAGGATATATAATAGGAGCTAACTTCCTATCAACAAGAAGCAAACTTTGTATCTACCAAGTGTATTTGCCATCTGAGAAAGCTGAAAGTAAATGGCTACAATAGCTATTTCAAAACAAGATTCTAAATAAGCAAAGAAACCACTTCAAAGTCATAATCATGTGTGACTTTAATGCAGTAGTCAATCCAATAGTGAATCATCACCACCCACAAACAAATCAACTCCTGGATACAGAAAAGCAGAAATAGGTCTCTTCAACTTCCTAGAAGACTGGAACTACATAGATATCCAAAACTCCGGGAAAGAAGAAGGGAATGCCACCCTCACATGGGCAAATAACGCAGCACATAGCAGAATCGACCATATATGGACACCACCTGAAATTAGTCTACACAACATATATAAGTTCAAAAACATTCCAGTGGAGACACTACTGGGTAGTGACCATATCTTGCTATTAACAAGAATGACATCAAACAATTTGCTCAAAAACCAGGTACAAAAGCAAAATAGAACAAAAGGTAAAAAAATATTATATCCAGGAAACTCTATTGTGGAACAATGGGAGAAATTCAAACTCTGGATAGAACGCAAGCTTCCAGAAATTGATATACAGGTTTCTGGATATAAAACTGAGAACAGTTCTCAAGAACTCGAAAAGGCTTGGCAAGAACTTCAAACCATAATCATTAAGGGTGCATACAAGTGCCTCAAGAAGAAAAGAGTCTACTCTACTCCCAGCAGAAGAAAAGAAGTTAAGATGGGATCAGTAATCCCAAAAAAGGATTCGAAACCTACAGAAAAGCCAATAAGATCCACTTTCTTCTAAAGAAAATCCAAATTAACTGTGATATGAAGACCTCAGAAAACATGAAAAATATAGAGAAACCATTCAGAATCTACAAGGCACTTATGAATTCCTTGATGAAGTACTAGCATCTCCCAGTCTCAAGAAGAGATCTCAGAGCAATTGAGGAAAATCACTAAGATAGAACGTACCCTCAAAATGATATGCAAGAAAAAAGA
>CAJVPT010005388.1:0-12248 GCA_910592055.1 Acaulospora colombiana | reverse complement strand
ATATCATGTTAGAAGTCTAACTTGATGTTTCCCTGCACTAGTTCTCTGTCTCTATCTGATTCCTAAGAGGTGAATTGGATAGATTGATACTATCTATAACTGTAAATATTTCTAGTAAAGATATATATATATAGTTGATACTTGTTTCTTCTTTTTGTTAAAGCAACTGCTGTATTGTTCACATTTCACCTTTCTTATTATACTGTTTGACTATATTAATTAAGATATCTAATATTTTGTCTTCTTTATTTTATACTATTTGTAATATTGCTTTAAATTTATCCATATTTATAGTAGTGATATTATGGGTATTAAATATGTATTCTATTTTGTTATGTGATAACTGTCTGGATATTTTTAAATATTTTTCTTGTTTATATTTATTAGTAATCTAAATTTAGACTGCAAATAAACTCTTTTGATGTTGTTATTGTTTATATATATTTATTTAGATAATATAGAAAATCTTATTGTATTGTTTTGATTGTTTATTTATTTATATTAGTAATCCTATCCTAATTTATCATTTTGTATAGAAAGTCGATTAACTTGTTTAGATAACAAGTTGTATAAATATATGTTTATTTTTTGTCTTGATTTTATGTATTAATATTTATATGACAAGGTTTGAGATAGGTATATTGTTTTAATATGTATATATGTTTAGACTGTTTTGTCTTTAGAAATCTTTGATATTCTTCTAGATCTTGATATAATTGAAACAACTTGATTTATCAAATGTGCTTAGTTGTTTTTTAGATTCCTTAAGTATCAAGAAAGATATTAATTTGTACTGGCCTAGCTATAAACTATATAAAGTTGATATTGGCTTTCTTTTTCTAACTATGAATCAGTTTTCAGATTTCTTTTCTTTCTTTTAAAAATTTTAAGAAAAAGAAGTAAAAAGTTAGTAAAACAGTGTATACTTCTATTCTTGATGTTTCTGAATAGTTTGAAGTATATATATTATAAATGTTTGATAACTTGATCTGAAGGTTTTGTATTTTTTTTTTATATATTTAAACCTAGTTCACTTTTTTCTAAGAAAATTATCAAAAAAAAATTTTTTTGAAAAAAGGAAGGATTAGCTAAGTAAATATATTTATTGTATTTATATTTATTTGTTATATAACTTACTAATATTAAATATTTTTTAATTTCTAGTATTAATAATATTTTTCAAAAATATGAAGAATTAAATTCAAAAACTATAGAAACCATCAATATAAGAAAAATATATAATATAGTTAGATCAAAATTATTTAAGTAGCAATATATGAAAAATCAAAATAAATTACAATTATATTTTTTATTATCTTAGATAATAGAAAAAATAGATATTTTGAAATGATAAAAAATAAATGAACAGAAATTTATATATTTAATATATATTACATATAATTACTTAGCAATATCTATAGTTAGTATATTTATAAAATAGATTTTTTTAACTATTAAAAATTTAATTACTGAAAAAAGAAATTATTTTTAGATAAAACAATAAGAATATACATGTGTTAAAATTATGGTGATAGCATAAAAAAAAAACTCTTCTGGAAAATTTCAAATCACAGAAAACTTCCTTATAAGTCAATAATACAAAAACTTGTCCTCAGCTACAAAGTAGTATCCCTTCAAGATGGCCTTCACAAGGCAACTAAGAAGCCTAGTAAGACAGATAACATTAGAGTATAACATGACAGAATCAGCAAGAATAATAGTAGGGTCTTGAAGGTCAAAGTGGCAACATCAATAGCCCAACTCAGACACACACCACTTGGAACCAAAATAGCACTTATAAAAAAAAGCAGCAGATAAAGGAAAAGATCGAGAGAAAACAACTGAACAGTCAAAAGAAATAGAGATAGAAGTAAGAGAACAGATTCTGGAAGTGGAGAAGAAAACAAGATATCAGATCACAAAACTATTAGAAGATTCAGTAAGCAGCAGAGCAAGCTCTCCCACTGCAGTTCAGAAATCAGAAGAGAAAAGCTATCAGAATCCACAGATATAGAACAAACAGATAAACATCATTAATTAGACTGGATACAGCTATGACAATCATGAAGGAACAAATGGAAAGGAAATCAGTCCACCTAAACTTTAGTAGCAACAAGAGACTCTCATGCCTGGGAAGGCTTACATTGATCCTAAACAGGTACCAGGACAAACACTCAGGGAAAAAATAGACTTTATCAAGTAGAAAGTGGAACATCTCCCCTCTCTGAAATATGTAAGATATGAATATCCAATTGAAAAGTTACAGATTGTTACCATATTCAACAACTATGATAATATATAAAGAGCATATGAGATCAATATCACAGACTATGAAAATACTAAATTAAGGAAGGTCACTCCATTAGAATTCAAAGAAAGCAACTTACATACTATTCGAGTATAGAATGTACCCCCTCACTTTACAAAATCGACCTTGTAGAATTCTTCAGTAAACAAATTAGTATTGATTATATAACCCTATGGAAAGTAAGACCATTTCATCAAAGGATTATATTTATACAGAATATTTCCTTACTATAAAACATACAAGATTAAAGAATAGAGGAAGTGCCACAGTACCATACTTATCCAACTGTCACTAGATATGACAGTAGCAGACCTAGCAGTTATATTTACTAGCACAAAAGCAAAGTCAGCATATATTCCTCATTATAACAATAGTAGAGTAAAAAGATTTGCCATCTTTATATTTCAAATCAAAGAAGAACTCATGGAAGTCAAATCATCAGCTTTTATAATCAAGGAAATCCAAATATTATGAATCCACTACGAAACCAAACTGTGCCACATCTGTGGCTCACCTGAACATAACTTCAGCACATGTACTGAAGGGGCTGAAACTCTTCTCCCAAGACAACATATCAATAGATTCAACAACCCGAGACTTCCCTTAATACTCAAGCAACACAAATTTTAAATTCCATGACAACAGGATATACAAAACTAGCAACAACACTCAAGCTATGTAAACATCCTCAAGTATAGGTGCAATCCCAAAGCTGACCAATATGAGGGAGATATTTGAAAGATTCTAATCTCAATTCAAAAGAATATCAAGGAGATGAAAAGAGCCTTTTAAGATCTGATCGAGAGAGTAGACATACTAAAATAAGAATGTATCAACAGATATTCAAAAAATATAAACAAACTTATAGAAGAATTAGAAGAGAATATCACCAGCAGTGGAGAGAAATCAGTAACAGAAACTAGCACAAAAATCCAAAATATCAAGAAAACCAAAAAAGCATACCAGCAACAACTCAATAAAATGAGTATAATAATGGAAGAAGTAATCAATATCTTCAAGCTCTCACAACAGATGAGTCCATATAGATATAATCTCACTCAATAATATAATAGACACTAACCCAACAAATTCCTCAAGAGGAGAAAATAGTATAATCAAAAATATAACTTTATTTATACAACCTTTAAATAAACAAGCAACACAAAGTACCGATTACACTCAAACCAAAGAAATTTTTCACACGAATAAAAACAAAGAACTAAACATTCAATTTGGACAATCATAATATACAATATAAGAGGAATGATAGAGAAGAACAAATGCAAACTATGGACAGAATACTGTTCAGAGAAACAATAGGAAATCATCATAATCATTAAAACTAATGGAGACACACACTAGGTCAAACATTGGAAGCAGCAAGGATATCAATTAATAATATCAGTTGATTCTAAGTAAAAGATTGGATATAAGATATGCATGGCAATACATAAAGATATTGCAATTAGAATATATAGGAAGCAAGCGATTGCAGGAAGGGTCATAGCAGTAGATATGGCCTTTCCAGGAAAATATAAAATAAAGGTGATAAGAATATATCTCCCATCAGGGAATAGTAATAAAAAGAAAAGAATAAGAATAGAGCATAGTATCCAGCAATGGATGACACAAGCAATAAAGACAGGAATGCACATAGTCATAGAAGGAGACTTTAACTTTATATCGAATCTAACTGCTGACAAACTGCGCAAGTCAAAGAAAACAAACAACCACCAGCCAAAGTCAAAACTTCTGAAATGACTAATCATGCAGAACTTTGAAGACATTTTTAGGCAACATAACCTATCACAGATAGCATACACTTGGAACAATAAAAGAGGTATATATAGCAGAATCGATCAAATATGGTACTATCCACAAAGCCCTTGGCAATCAAGAGATTTACAGATAATAGACCATCCTAACCTTTGCATAAGAGCGATCACAGAATAATGATCACCAGAATAGAGACATGGCAACTAGACCAGTGCAAGATTCAGAAAATACATATGCATAATCATCTCTACAACTGGCACAAAATGGATGACAAGCAATGGAAGAAATTCAGAAACATAGTTGAATATAAGATACAAAGAAGAAACAAATCATTGCAAGATGAGGTAGACAACCTATGGCACAGCTTCACGCAATCCATTTTACTAGCTGCAAACAGACATATAAAGAAACTAAAGCCCTCAAAAAGATATAGAAACACAGACAAACCCTCAACGATTTATAGAAAGATTATCAACATCTAGAGACTATCAGAAATGTTATAAAGATACATAGATATACCAAATGAGCAAACGGAGCAACTGATCAGGGAGAACTTTCCAGAACTAGTCTCATAACTGAAAAAACATCAAATAAAGTATCCATACAGATATCAAATCCATTGGAAAGAAATATGTAGGGAATAAATAATACAATACAAAATGGCAGTCAAAATATTAACCAGATTCAAGTGGAATAAGATAATACAACAACATATAGAAAAAAGATAACTCTGATTGCAGGACAACAAAAAAATGATGATAAACAGCATTCTGGAGAGATCTAACAGAACTATAGTAATGGACAAACTCATTGTGGATGAAGGAAAACATATAGAGATAATTACAGACCCAGAAGAAATAAAAAGAAAAGCTGCAGAACATTTTGCAATATGGACCCATCACAAGAGAACCACACCAATTGCCAGTTTACCAGATGAACAAGGCAATACATATCAAAAGAGGAGATCCTAAACAGCTGGTATGATAAACCAATAGAACAGTTTATTATACAGGAACTAAAAAAGGCAATAAAGAATCAAAGTTCCAAGTTAGTACTAGGTCTCAATAACATACCATATCTGGCTTACAAACACCTTGAACCAAATGCATTAACCTGGCTGACAAACTGTTCAACAGAATTTTATCATAAGGAGAGACACCAAGAGAATGGAGCATAGGACACATATATCCCATACCAAAACCCACAGATTGGAATAACAGAAATGGCATTACTAGATCCATTACATTGTTAATTGCAGGAAAAAAGATCTTTACAAAAATTATTAATGACCACCTGGCATGAATCTGCAAAAAACACAACATCCTTAATGAACTCAACTGGGCAGTACTTCCTGGTAGCAGTATACAAGCTCCCATACACATAATTAATCTTTGCATTGAACATATACATAGGTAAAAGAAGAAACTCTGAATTCTGAGCCAAGACATGACAAAAACATATAATTCAATCAATACAGAAATGCTGGCACAGGCCATGAAACGTATAAAAATATTATAGAAGGCAATAAACATCATACAAGCTCTGCTTAGGGAAAGAGAAAACAAAGTTATTACCACACATGATCTAAGCCCATATTATAAGGTACTAGATGGCATTGATCAAGGAGATACTATCTCTCCCTTCCTATGGCACATATTCTATATCCCCCTTCTGGCAGAAATTGAATTATCAAGGACAAAATACAGATACTTAACCAAGCTCAAAGAGAACATTGACTCATCATATAGAAAATACCACCTGGACATCAAAGCCAGTGCATACATAGATGACACTACATAGCTGGTAGACAATCCAAAAGAAATGCAAACAGTTCTAGACATAGCCATAGAATTTTACAATATTAATAATATCAATATTAATCCAGCAAAATCACAACTGATCATAGTCAATGGACAATCAGAAGACTTCAATTATAGCTTCATTCTTAAAGGAGGAAATATTCAAGATAGTAGACTAGGCATACCAATGAGAATACTAGGAGTATGGCTGGATAGTTCAGAAAAGAAAGATTATCAAAAGCAACTTATCACTAAAAAAGTAAAGAAAACATGCAAGCTAATAGGATAAAAAGCAATGACAGATAAACAAATGAGATATATCATAAATCACATTCTTATACCAAGCATAGAATATCTACTGAATGACATAATACTGTCTGAAAGCACATGCAACCTTTTGATAGGAAAGATTACAACAAGATATAAACACAAGTGTAAACTTGTCAAAACCTTTCCTAATACCCTCTTATATAACCACATAGAATATAACATAAATCATATTTGGAATAAACAAATGCAACTGCATGCAATGAACTGGATAGAAAGAATGGAAAACAAGAGTATACTAAGACATATATCTAGGATGGGACTCCAAAACCTATAGAACCTGTTCTGGTCAACTAATGTCATAACAATACATTTTACTAGTCCTTTCTCAAAGTAGGATAGAACTTAGATCATGATATCAAGTGAATCCTGAGAAAACATAGTTTTCAGTTTCACCTCAACCCAGGTTCATGATCCCTCAAAGAATAAGGAAGATAGATGATATGATAGAAGAGATAATTCCAGAATCTACATACAATCAATATAGACATATATTATAGAGACACAACATAATGTTCATCGGATAGATAACTAACTCCACTGGTACAAGGATATTACATTGGAGGAAACTGAATGTCATAAAAAGAGCAAGGAAAAGAAGCAGTCCAAAATAGTATGAGAACCTTGTAGCAAGGCTTACAAGCTCAGCCAGAGTACAAGATAGGATAAAAGATGAAATCCACAACTATCAGAAATTTAATCAAGACAGATCCTTGACAAAAACTGATACCCTCAGATCACACTGGGAAGCCATACTCAAATAAAATGTAGTAGTTATAGGCAAGAAGAAATGCAATAACAGCCTTAACACAGTAGTCTACACATACTACACTAGAATAGGAGATCAATCACTACTAAAAAGGTGTGAAGAATGCGATCTAAATGAAGGGCATGGCACATTATTAGGATTATACATATTTGTAATCAAAAAGCAATACACAATTCAGATTTCAATAGAACAATCAAGTATTTCAATCAAGAAAAATAAGAATAAGATCACAACTACACTTTATTGCAGAATTATTCTAAAGTCCATCACTAAAGAATTAAAGAACCTTACTGACCTTCCACAGACTGAGAATCTTTATATACAGCTCAATATCAATAATAGTAACCAAGGAATAATTGATTTCAGCAAGATTTTTGATCTTGATAAAACAGAACTAGACACCTTGTTTATGATACAAAAATAGATGAGAGCATGTAGACTAATCATAATCTATATAAATGGATCAGTATTAAGTTACAGGAATAGACTGCATATGAAATTTGACTGGATCATTAAAGATGAGACAGGAAAAGAACACTTCTTTCAAGGACCGATACAACTTTATGCATCATCAACCAGGGTAGAATTGATGGCCATAACAATGGCGATAAGTACTCTCAATAAGAATCTAACAGTCCATTTATATACAGGCAGTCAAATTGCAATAACAAACCTGACAGAAATCATGAATCATACAAGGTTCATGAAAACAAAGAAACCCAACTGTACAATAATCAATACTTTCAATTATATCAGGTAACAACAGGATCTACTCATAATATTACATAAAGTGAAGGCATATACTGATATTCCTCTCAACGAAGAAGTGAATAGGCTAGCTAAAATTGATCCCATCTCACAGCATATGAAACCCAATCAAAAAATCATAAATATAAAGGAACAATACCAAAGCTCTCCCCCAGTGGAGATAACCTGGGACACTATAATAATAGATATTCCTGGAAAGATATTAGTAAAATAAGTCAATAAGGCTATTAAACTAATCAAGTGAAAACTGCTCAACAGAACAAGAAACAGCTTTACAGATGAGGATTTCGGAGACACATACTGGTAGCATACTTTCAACAATATACATCCATCCAAAATGAATATACACAACACATCAAGATAGGATTACCATATACGAAAGTTTGGATTTAACCTTTGATATGAAGAGCATTCGACTCTGCACAAACTACATAGCAGATTCCTCTTAATCTATAAAAACAATAAATGCACTAAATGTAGGATATTTGAAGACATGACACACTCTTTCCTATGCAGCAACAATACAGAAACACTAAAGAAAAACTTTTATAGAATTCTTAAAAATGTCTTCTTACAGATTAAAAAAGAATACAAAAGAAACTTCAAGGATATCATATATAGACAGCTCAAGCTGGACAATCCAAGAAAGCTTAAACTCCTTATAAAAGAGGCAGTCCTGAAAGAAATATCAGAAATACTTGAGATAATTCTGATAGACAGGAAGGCCAAACTTAAGACTATCACAAACATGATGAAGGAATGAAAAGAACTTCTATATAATATATGGAAACTAAGGTATAAAGAAATATATGATTCAAAAAGAATCAAAAGTATTCAGGTATGGAATAAATGGGTGAAGGTCAAGTCAAGGAAGTACAAGAAGCAAGCAAATCTAGTCACAGTACAGCAATCCCTTCTAGACCTAACAGGAATAGTAAACAGATACATAAATGAATTTATAAAATATTAAACAAACATTTTTTCTCTTTTATCTTTTTATACAACAACTAGCATGGCCTCAGTATGTTAGTTTCTTTTCCCTGTAGAAAGGGCAACAGGCCATAAAGTAGCAAATAGCTTATCAGGTTTTACTATTATTAAATATACATCCCTGTATCCTAGTCCTAGTCACTTTCTATATATGTAATTTGGGAAAAATAATAAAACATGACTATGCCAGTCAAAAAAAATAAAATTAAAATTAAAATTATAGTGACAAGAGTTTCTAATAAATAATGATTAAAATTTTTAAATATTGTCAACCTATTCAATTCACCTCTTAGGAATCAGATAGAGACAGAAAACTAGTACAGAAAAATACCAAGTTAGACTTCTAATGTAATATACAAAAGTTTCTAATTTGGATAATAATAAATGAAGCAGTATATCACTGGTGATTTAGATAGGAGAGGCAGAACAATAATTTTGGGTTAAAGGTAATTTATTGTTGAATAAATCCTGAGGAGTCTTTAGAAAGAGAATTTTCTCTTTAAATATATAATTGAGTTATATAATATTTGAAAATATAAACTAAAATAAATAATAGTAATAATTATACTATTAGTTTTCTGGACTATTAAGCTATGTTATTTTGAACAAAACTCAAGTATCCTTTGAAAATAATAGTTATATGTGATAAGCTAGTATTATAGAATATTTTAGAGTACTTTATGCTAAGTTTGCTAATAGCAAAATCAACTATCAATATTCTAGAAGTGTTTTGAAAGATCTTTACTTTCAGGTGACCAAAAAAATCGTGATATGTTGATCTGAGGTACTGGGATTATTCTAGGTACTAGGGAGATCATATGGTGAAATTTTATAGTTCAACAATTCCTCCCAACTAATCTATGAGTTCTATGAGTTAAGCATCAATTAGGGATTGGAATTCAATAGCTGTTATCTTATAGATATTTCTAAGGATCGTTTTTCTTGTTCTCATAATTTGTTCTATCCCTGTCTTCTCAAAGAGGTAGTAGATCCTGATACAAGCTCGTTTGTAATATGCAGATACTTGATCACACAAAAAATCATGTTGATAGTGATTTACCACTTGATTCAATAACTCTCCTAATAGATAAGTATGCATCAAGATCATTTGTCAATTTTTGGTCCTTGTTACCCTTTGTAGATATCTGTACTTGATTAGAACCTATACTTCCAAAGATTGCAGAATATCTGCATGTGATAAGACTACATTCACATTTTCAGGAGTTGTTTCAAGAAGATCATCTATAATTTGATCAACAATAGTATTCATTTTGAAATTGTTGCATGTTTTTGAGATATAGAAATAGTGTGTTGAGGAATAGAGGAAAACCTTGTCTATTTATATTTGTCAAAACTTGTTTTGTGTTTCTGATCTTTGCATGTTTGTGTGATGTATTTAAGGATTATATCTTTTGCATTTTTGGAATGATATATTTCATTTATCATAAGCAAATTTATCATATCAAGAGTCTATAAACAAAAATGTATCACTGTCACTTCCTCTTTCTCCAGGAATACCAGAAGCTCCCAACCCATTGATAATCATAACTTGTTTTGGAAAAACCTTTCTCTCAAAGAGAAGGTAGAGAACTTGCATCACCAGTTTGATAGGCTTCAAGAAACTAATTCTGTTTTGCGTAACAAGTATGAGAGCCTTTCAATAGACCTTCAAGACATGACTAGTCACTGCTACCACCTCATATATATGAAACTAGAGAGGAAGAACAATAATCTTCATTGGCAAATTCATTCACTGGAGCAACTTCTCCAGTTGTAGGACATGGAAGCTCCTTCTCTATTGAACAGATCTTTTTCCCATATGCTCTACTAAGTCTGTTTTTTTATATGTGTTTAATTATTAAGACCATGTAGTAGCAGTTGTGATGCTCCCTAGGCCACTGAAATAGTAGTACAGTTGCTTTCTGGGCCACCACTATTTCACTACATCTTTTCTCTATTATTTTCTTAAATGCCTTCAATTCTTTTAGATTTTCTGTTCAGGTGGCTCAAATAGTTTTCATTGACTAGATAATGACTCTGGTGATTGATAGTCTTGTAAAACAATTTATGGTTCCTATTCTTCTCAATCATAATACTTCTTCAAAAGATAGGTATTGATAGGAGCAGTCAATACTTTTTCATCCAAAGTTCTTAGATGATAGGTACCATTTAAAAGAATATTGTAGATATAATAAGATACTTTTCCATTTTGATTTCAATTTCCCTGTAAAATATTTGTCTTGTATAACATTATACATTAATATTTTGTCACTTATTTTGAATGTTGGAGCTAAGTTTTTCCTTTGGTCATAATACTCTTTCTGTTTTTATTGACTTCTTTGAATATTATGCCTGGCAGTTTCTCTTCCTTATGGTAGTTCTTCTATCAGAGTAAACAGTCATGATAGGATGTCTCCTTTAATTACTTTATCCATTTCTATAGGAGAGATTTGGGGTTTTCATCCATATACCAAGTAAAAAGGTGTTATTTTTATGAAGGATTGTTTGGCTGTTCTGTATGCAAATAATACTGGTACAATGTAGTTATCCCAATCTTCTTGTTCTTCTATTAGTTTAGTCAATGCTTTACATAAAGTTTTGTTGAATCATTCTACTAGTTCATTAGTTTAGGGATAGTATAGGTAAAAATGGGCCCCTAAAATAGTTGATAGGGACATAAGTGAGAACATAAGTCAGGCTGACTTTCAGCTATAAGGATATAATATTTTGATTATATATATATATATATTTTTTTTTTGCCCTCTGTCAGGCTAGTTACGTATGTTTTATTAAACATTTGTAAGTTGTACATATAACATGAGACACTAAAGCTAATTCTTTAACTAATTCACTCATCTTGGTTGTTTTACCTTTCTAAGTGCAACTTCGGGAGTAATTTATCGTTCCGTTAGGAGTTCAGGTAAATACTCTTCCAACTTCTAACATCATTGCCTGCAGATTACTACTGTAGATCACTCTTTGAGTTCTGACAGAGATTAAAACCCAACCATTTCATCCCATATTTTACCCCATCTCGCAGGACCTGTTTGAGCATCGTATTTTCTATTTCTTCTTCCTTTAATGGTACTTGGTATGACCGATTTCCTGGTACCTTGGCCCTGTTTCTTTGTCTTTGTAGATGTGTCAGCCTTTTGATTTTGTTACCTCTATTGATTCCCAATGTCTGTTCCCACTTTATCACCTTTTCACATCTAACATTCCAAATTTTCTTTCTAAAGTAGTTACGTGTTTTCTTCTGCATCTTCATTATCCACTTTCTTGCTTTTTTACCAATTTTTTTTCCATAACACTTTGAGTCTGCTATATTATCCATTAGATCTTTTTCAATCAGTTCCATGCAGAAGCTAAGTATATTCCGACCAGTGTTTGAGATCCTTTCCACCAGTTGAGCTATTTGCTTATCCATTTCTTCTCTTTCCATTCTGTCATCATCTGTCAGACTTATTTCTTTTTCTTCTGACTCCTTTTTCCTATCTGCCAGGAGTTTGTT
>CAJVPT010005387.1:0-12251 GCA_910592055.1 Acaulospora colombiana | reverse complement strand
AACCAAAACCTTTAAATTCCTTTTCTCACAGAAACTCAAGGAAAATGGCGCTAACTCAGCTTAGGCAGGTTAGTTTTTCAAAAGGAAGGCAACAAGCCACGGAGGTCCATCGGGAGATCCGATCCAGAAGGTATCTTTCATAGTAATCATATATACATGCTAATATAGTCTGATTTCTAGCTAGCTTTGAAATAGATAGTACAATGTAATATCTGAGTAAAAGCTTAATAAAAGATCAACTGGGGGCTGAGCCAGCTTTTAAAAAAAAAAAAAAATTAAGAATGCAAGTGATTCATAGGAGCCAAAAAGTCAACTGATAGAGATTACAGAATATGTAAATACTGAGTCAATAATAGATAATAAAATAATCATAATCAGTGATTATGAACAAGAAGAGGCCAAAATATAAAGGCTTTAAGAAAAAATAAAAAACAACAATATCAATGATTATAGCTCATATGACATGAGAAACAGGGACTTCGCCCCATCGACAAACACATATTTTATAAAAAGAGAAGAAATATATAGATTCGGTACTATAATAGTTAATATTCCAGGGGAAATAGAAGAAGAAACCAAGGCCTACCTAAGCAATACCCTGAAACTACTATAGAGAGAAAGACATCTCTTAAAGAAAGAATTTATCAATAGAAACGAATGGTTGACCTTTTGAATACAAAAAAAAAAGAATGTCCTAAAATACATAAAAGAAATAAACTATAAAGAGAATAATTTTACTATCCAACAAATAACTCCTCACACTTTACCTTCTACCCATATGATCAAAAGTGAGAAAAACAGAAAAATCTTTTAGAAATTCAAAGGAAAAAATAGATCTGATATATGACATGTCAGCCTAATAGATCTAGATCCAAAGGTTTTCAGAAGTTATATAGACGAACATCTCAAGAGATATGGAACAGTTCAAAACATTCATATCTATAAGGCCAAGATGAAGACTAGAGCCAAGGCCTATTTTAATTTTCATAAACATATTAAATGGGATCTCACAGAAGCATGGACAATATCTATAGATACTGAAACATCCAAAGCTATCTTCACTAATTCAGATTTGATTGATAATGAGATAAATACCACCCTAATCAGAGAAATATCAACTCAGTTAGACTGTTAGGTATAAACAAAACATATATCAGCTTGATAGCAAGTGCTCTACATGGTACCTAGGCAAAAGTATGCTATACTTCCAAAAACCTTTACATATTAAAGAAACAGAACTTTACAGTTGTCTATTTCACGACAAGAGAGAATAGGAACAAGGCATGCAAACAACATATTTTTTTACAAGGTTTAAGACTATCCTGAAGCATAAAGAATCCCAGCAATAGAGAATATACTAGTCCTATAAGTAAAGAAAGGAAATCACATTATCAAAAATCTCAAAAAATCAATATAGATAATGACCCAACTTCAGATTCACTATCAAATTATGAATCCACAAGATCCTCTTCTTTCTCCTTTTATCATTATCCCTACACTATAAAACCTATATGCTCTAGAAACCAACAACAAACAAAACAAAGGAATAATAATAGAATAAGGCAAGAGAATTATAGAATAACTAGATATCCTGCTATAGGTAGTAATAGAGAGCCAATAAGAAGACAAAGGACTCATCAGCAGAATATCAGTAGTGAGAATACCAGATCAAAGGCAGAAGGCAACCAAGACCCTCTGCAGCTCATATTGGCCAATCTTGAAAAACTAAGCAGTAGAATAAATAGACTCGAAAGATAAACAATCCCAAACAAGATAAATAGAGATAGAAGAGGGGAAAATCACTCCTAATATGGTGTAACAGGCAACCCAAAGAGACAAGAGGTGAACATACTTACTTCATCCTCAATAGCAATTAACAATAAGGGCAGAGAACAAATACAAGAAAAAGATATTTCATTAGAACAACACGATAATTTAGATCTAACAACATTCTTATAAAAGGAACGTGATATTTTCCTTAACAAAAAAAAGAAAAAACATAATAATAATAAAGGAATAGGAAGAAATGGGAAACATACAAAAAAGGATAATTAGAAATGGAATATACAATGTCAGAGGCATCACAGATAAGATTAATCAAAGAAGTCTAATTGAAAAAATTATAGAACAAGGAATAGGTATAATGGGTTTATATGAAACAAAACTTATTTAAGCTAATACCAAATGAACTTTTGACAAATAAAGAGCCTACAAATACTTCTATAGTACCAATTCTGATACACTCTTTGGAATAGGAGTTAGCCTCCTTATCAGAAAAGACCTAGAGAAAAAGGTGACATTAATTAAAGAAGAAGATGGATATATTATAGTTGCCAACTTGCTAATGAAAAAGAAAAAGATCTGTATTATACAGATCTATATTCCATCAGATAAGCAAAGGTGCAAAAAAATCATGAGAAAATAACCAGCCTTAGCAAAACAAAACATAGAAAAAGCTTTTACACAATTATAACGAGAGACTTTAATACTGCTTACAATCTATTGGAAGATAGAATCTCATCTTCCAAAATAAAATTCAAATTCTCTTGGCATCCTGAAATCCCTCTGTTTGATTTTTTTAATAAGAGAGGATTTATAAATACATAAGTTATATGGTAAGAAAAAAATAAAACTCCCACAAGATGGGACACAATAAACAGTAGTAAAATTGACTATATTTGGATATCACAAAGCTTATCAAGATATCCAATACTATGATATGATAATGAAGAGATAAAAGAAGTCACAGGAAGTGATCACACTATGATTTCTATAACTTTACATAACAATAATATCTTTATATAAAGTAATACCATAAAGTCTCCTAAATAACAATTAAGAAGAATAGATATTAAAGAAACATCTTCAGAACAATGGCAGATCTTTTGTGAAAACTTAGATCATAAGTTCAAGACAACATTGGAATCTTTACTTAAAGAAGAACCCAACAAAAATGAAAGGAAAAACCAAGTAAACAAGATCTGGAAAACCTTTGAAGAACAAATTTGCAAAACAACCTTCAACAAGCTTACAACCA
Source organism: Acaulospora colombiana (assembly GCA_910592055.1). Lineage (NCBI taxonomy): Eukaryota > Fungi > Glomeromycota > Glomeromycetes > Diversisporales > Acaulosporaceae > Acaulospora > Acaulospora colombiana. The sequence continues at coordinate 9,214 of CAJVPT010005387.1, read as the reverse complement.
AGAAATCAATTATACATAAAGAAAAACCTGAATATAGATATAGTTCAGAGTTCATTACATATAGAAAAGCCTTACAGCTAAAAGAGCTCTTCAAGAAGGCTGAAGCATCAAGAAAAATAGCCAAACTGCAGATCCTCAGCTTGTCAATAAAGAAACATAATGCAACATATAGCCCTAATCATCAGATCAAAAACCATTATATCCAATATAGCATCTCCAACATGTCCTGATCATTATTGAAAAAGAATATCCAGGATACAATGGAGGGATTGAAATTTATCAGTCAAAGGATTAAAGTCAAGAAAACAAGAGATGCAATCAAGGTTGCTTTGAAACAATGATGTAATGATCTAGAATTCAATTAGAGAAGAATGGTAAGCTTCTTAACAAATAGAACAAGAAGCAAAATAGTGTTGGACAGAGTTAAGGTTATACAGGATGATACAAAATACATAACAATCAAAACAGGTGAAATAGAAAAAGAATTAAGATGATACCATCTAGAAGTATTTAAAAAAAGAGATGCTAACTTCAATAGCTTTATAGAAGACTGGAAAGAGGAGTATAGACCCAAGGATTATATCAAGGAACTATGGTATAAAGATCTTCTCGAGCCAATCTCACAAGTAGAATTAGATGAAATACTTCAAACACTTCCAAACAACAAGGCATCAGGACAGTCACAAATTAGCTACAAAATACTTAAGAAACCAAGTCAAGAGAAAAAGAAAATCCTGAAAAGAATGTTAAATAACTTCTTGAGATGGGAAGTAACCCTTACTTGTTGAAAACAGAGCTATATATACCCCATAGCCAAACCAAAACTGTGAAAGTGTAAACTAATAAACATAAGATCAATAGTTTTATTGGAAGTCACAAAAAAGTGTTTCACAAAAATCCTTACTAATAGGATGAAAAATATCTATAAAGTCAATAACATCTTCAAAGGTCCCAACTTCATAAATCTCCCTGGAAAAAGTATATCAGAACCAATCCAAATTCTCAACAACATCTGTAAAGATGCAAGAGAAAATAAAAAGGAACTGTGAATATTTTTTAAGATATCGCTAAAGCCTATGACACAATTAGTTTGAATATACTAGTTAAAGCAATGGAAAGGATCAGAATATCCAAAGGTTTTATTAAGATCATGCTGAACCTATTTCAAGACAGAGAATTTCAAGTCATCTTTGAAAATGACCTCATAGAATCCATAAAAGCAGAGAATAGTATCGATCAAGAGAAAACCATCTTACTATTGCTATGGTGAATATTCTATAATCCTTTACTCTGCAAGATTCAAAATGACAAGGAAAGGAGATACAAAATATTGATCACCTAGAATCCAGATCTTAAAGGACAAACCATAAGAAGGTTGGAATCAAGACATGCGGCCATAGCCTTTATGGATAATATGACATGAATAGCAAGATTCAAAAAGGATATGGAAGAAATCCTCGAAACTGTGAGAGTCTTCTACAAAGTCAATAATTCCCAAATCAATAGTAATAAATCAGTCCTAATTATTATTAACAATTCTAATTGCTATCCAGAAGAAGTTCAGATCAGTATAAAAAAAAAGTGGTAAAGGAGCTCAGCAAGGAAGAACATACAAGATTTCTAAGAATCTGGATCAACAATCAAAAAACTAGAATTGAACCCAAAGAGAGGATGCTAAAAGAGATCAACATAGTAACTAGAGCTCTTAAGAACAAGAAATTAAAAATAAATAAACCCTGTATATTCTAAACAGGGTATTAATTTCAAGAATAGAATTCAGGATACAGTATAGTATACTATTCTGGAAAATATGTAATACTTTAATGATAGTATATAGAAAACTCTTAAAAAACAAGAGTACCTTATGTAGATTTATACCTAATAGTGTAATATATCATTCAAAGATTCATAATCTGAAAAGCATCTGGATACTCCAGTGAGAAAATCAAATAACAGGATTGTGTAATAGACTAAATAATCCTGGTTCCGTAGGAATCACAAAAATTATTTGACTTAAACAAGCACAGATAAAGAATTGGGAACCACTTAACCTATTAATATACAACTCTTTGAATCATATACCAAATAAAGGAAACTTCATGCTCCAAATAATGAAGTTGGCTAAAGACATAGAAATAATCTTTCACAGTTGAAAATAGCAAGAAATTTTTTAATGGAACAAGGGAAATAGTTTAATTAAGAAACACCTTACATTAGAAGAATATAGAAAAGTCATACTATCACCAAGAAACAATAAACTGCTATATGTAGACCAGCTAATCGATCAAGCTACTAAAGAAATTAGGGATTGGCGAATACTTCAACTACTTCAGAATACTAGTAAAGGTCCAATTCTTGAATGGTTCCAAGCTTTAATTAAAACTTTTTCAAGTAATAGAATAGGTCAACTCATGAGTACATGGAAAAGAGATTGGACAAAGTGGAAACCAGAATATGTTGCAATTAATCCAGACCATGACAAATGACAAAAACTATAGATAATTACAAAGAAAGCTGAACATTACATAATCTAGGGAAAATCACAACAGACAAAAGTAGGACATAAAGTCAATGTCCAACACTTTAATTGCTGTAGTAATAATAATATTCAAACGATAATATTAATAAGATACCCAGGATGTCCAGAGGGTACAAAACAAGAAAGGGAATATATATTAAAGAAAAATATGAAAGATATATATGAAGTTTTATATTTCAATACAAGAAAGTCAATCAGAAGAGCTCAAGAACTAACAATCCCCTGCTTTAAGACATTACTAGAAGGGACAATGGAAAAGGTTACTAACATGGATTCAAACCCACAAACTTTAGCTCCAACCAATATAGTGAATCAGATAGATATTGAAAGATAGAAAGAGGTTATCATTAAAGACAATATTATAGAAGGAGTATATTAGGACTATCTAATAAAAATACTTCAACATAACCTGGGATCTAATGTTAAAAAACTAATCTCTACTCTGATGGATCACACATTAATCATGAAAAAAAAGAAATAAAAATGGGAGCAACATGGATTCAGATAGAAGATATGGGTAGAGAAAGTAAATTTTAGACAGGAGTAGACAGTTGGTCCTCCTCAACACATGCTGAACTTGTAGCAATTGTTACAATACTTCTGGTGATTCCAGTGGGTAGTGACGTGAAAATCTATACAGATATCCAGGCCTGTATTTCTAAGTGAAAAACAATAAAAAGAGAAGATTCAAAGCAAATTCACAAAAGATGGTTAAAGGAAAAAAATTGGTCCCTATGGATCTGAATGTTAGAATTGATAAAGAAAAAGACCATAAACCTGCAACTCATCAAGGTTAAGATATATTTCAATGATGTTTACAATGAAAAAGCAGATGTCCTAGCCAAAGAAGCTCTGAAACTTCCAGCAATAAAATGAAAAAAGCTGATCTTATACAAGATCATCACAGAAATTAGATAACAAAAAAAGATGCTAGATGACCCAATAAGACAGTTTATTAAAAAAGTAAACAATAAAACAATTGCCTTCTAGTGAACACAACAAAATAGAACTGAAAAAAGATGGAGCCATCAAATTATAGAACAGCAAGATCATATTTGGGACCTGGTATAGAAAAGAATGAAAGAAGGACACACTTGAAATACTTTTTTTAAACAATCGTAGTGAAAAAACTTCCTCATAAAGCTAATGAATAATAAGCTACCAATTCTGAACAAGCTGGCAACTAGAAGGCCTAACCTTTACAAACAAATAAAGTGTATTGCATGCAACCAGCAAAGTGAAACTTTTGAATATTTATTAGAGTGTCCAGTATACAAAAAACATTTACAAGAAACATGGAATAAAGGACAAGATGGGATTCTTAGAAACTTCAGAGAGTTCTTACAAAAGAGAAAAAAAGAAGCAGAAGAAAAACATGTAAGATTGATTATCCATGATGAAGAAGAAATGACCGAGATAAATAAATGAATCTCTAAACTGATAGAACAGATCTCAAATACTAGTCAGAACACTCTAAGCTTTTGTACAGGGCTAGTAAGAAGAGACCTAATTCTAAAAATGGTAAATCTGAAATGTTATGGAAAAAGAATTGATAATAAAACAAAAAGATAGATGTTAAAGATGCAAAGAAAAGTATATAACCAAATAAGAAAAAAGATTTGGAACAAAAGATATGAGAAGATAATTGAATGAGAATATTTATAGGGGATCCACAAAGTAGAAAAAATTAATTAACCCTCAGGTATACACAGTTTAAAACTATCAGTCCCCAAAAGTAAAGATTCTTTATAAGAGAAAGAAACTTAAAAAAATGAAAGTCTGAAAGAAATTCTACTCAAAGATGTTACTTATAGAATGAAGTGGTTGGGTTTTAAGCTGAATCAGAATAAAGGATAGTGATTTGCAGTAGTGATCTGCAGGCAATGAAGTTAAAGGTTGGAAGGGTATTTACCTAAATCATTAATGGAGTGATAAATTACTTCCAAAGTTACACTTAAAGTTTTGATATATTAAGATAAAACAGTGACAAGTAAGTTAGGTAAAGTCATAGCTTTGACAAATCATTTAAAATATATAGTATACAAATGTTTAATAAAGCACACATACCTAGCCTGATCTAGAGTTTATAAAAAAAAAAATTAATAATATACAAAGATAAATTAATTATTTATAAAAATTCATGTAATATTAAAGATTTTATTTTAATATTTCAATAAAGATACATCATAATAGCATAATTATGGATTTAAAAAAATCATATTGATTATAATTAATAAAAAAACAAGTATAAGAAACTAAAAATATTATTAAATATTAGTATTAAACCACGTTCTAACTAATATGTAAATAATCACGTGAAAAAATCACGCGTTCGCAGAAATGATTGACTGTTATTGCGAAATTTAATTGGTCGATCCTTTTTATATTATTTTTCGAGTCCGATATTTAAAGTGATTTTTTGTTTATCAAGTCAAGTGGATCTGCTTAATATACCATACCGCCCCAAAAGATTTACATAAATTTGTTAAAAACTTCAATTTTTCTCATAGATACACTATTTCTTTTTTTTTTTTTTTTACATAAATCAATTTTGTTTTTTTTTTCTTCGATCGACGATTTCGTCACTCGGTTCTCCATGAAACCGAATTATAAAGGGAAAAAAAAATCAAAAGAACTATCCTCTGAAGATAGGGATGAATTGCCTCATATGAGTTTGTCAAATATGATGACTGATACGGACATTGGTCGGGATACTCCAGATTCCTTTGCTTGTGGGAGCAACAATCAATGTTTGTTTGATAGGAAAAAACAATTGGAAAAAGAAATGAATCGATGTGAATTGGAACATGATATGATATGCGTCTGGGGAGAGAACAAAGACCCTCACGTTAGCACACATGTAACCGGTTGTAATAATTTTGTTACGAAAATTCTTCTCGGCAGTCTTGCGAATAGAAGGCCACATCACGTGCGCTTTACCGACACCCTGATAGAGTTGGAATCGATCCTAGGCGAGGATGATGGTGACAATGATACTCATGAACCTCCAGCCAATCTTGTTGCAAGTATTCATCCAAAGTTAGATGCATCTATTGATCAGCTTGATGCATTATTTGGTGTTGATGGTAATACAGGAATTCAAACAGGAACAGGGATAAGTGCATGTTATAATGATTTTGATGAAGAGTTTTCTGGTGAAGAATCTAACAACGAAGATACTTCAAATATAGATTTAAAGAATGAGAGTCCTCATTTTAAATTTTTTGTGATTCCTGATAACGTTCTCGAACTTGAAGAAGATTTTATGTTGCCTAAGGAATACCTTGTTGGGAAAAGACCAGCCATCGATACGTCAAAATTCACATTTTTCCGTATCCCTGAGGAATTATGCAATGCTAAGTTGGAGTTTACTCTTCCTAAAGAATACTTATTAAAATTTCGTCGTCAAAGATTTACATCTAGAAATAGAAATGCGAGTTCATCAAATACCACAAATACGAATTTATCCAAGATCATTAAGTCTGACTCCTTTAAGAAAGTACAGACGCGTATTAGATCTTCCGGTATTCGGTATAAACCCAAGTTCAGAAGTCAGTAGACATAATACGAACAAATTACCGTGTATTATATTCGGGCATGTGATTTTATTGCTATTTTGTATATAACTCATCTTGCATGTAAATTTTTTGATTATTAAATTGATACTATTTATTTTGATTAAAGTATGTGTAGTGTCTTCAAGAATTCAGGTGACATCGAGAAGTATTTATCGTATTGATCTCTAAGTTTTCTATTCTGATTTTTGATTCGTACGTGTCATGAATTAAAGTTATCATAAGTACTTAGTTTAAATATAATAAATTAATCTTTTTTAACAAGTTTTAAAATGTATGCGTGTAAAGTATATTGTACAGTATACAAATACTAATTTTATTTTATTTATTTATTAACCTGCAATCATGTTAATTATTTTTTTTTATTATTTTAACACTAGCTTATTTTAAGTTTAACTCCATGCTTTATTAATAAATGATCATATTTAGTAACAACAGGAACAAATATCATTCCTATATTGTCTAAGAATTTATAGATCTTTAGAGAGATATAGTACAAAAGGTTAACTATTCAAATCCAATCAGGATAAAAAATAATACTGTACTATTTAATAGAAATATTTTGTTTATTAATATCACAAATAGTATTATTAATTACTGTATATCAAGAAATAAAATAATTAACTATACTATTTTTTTGAAAGTTGATTTTTTCTAGATATAGTGTATTGATTTGTATTTATCAATTGACTTGTTATTATTTACTATATAACTTAAGTATTAAAATTTATTTAAGATATTCTAGTACTATTGATATTAAAAAATTTTATATTAACTATTTAACAAATTGATAGAAAAAAATTTTTATAAAGAAAGAAAGAGAAAAAAAAGAAATAAGAAAATTAAAAGACAAAATAAATAGGAAAATTTATAAGTACATTATAAGAAATAAAAGAAAAAAATTCTAATAATAACTCTTTAATTTACTTTTTTTTTTTTTTTTTTTTAACCTACAATCATGCCATAATAGTATGCCTTTATTGAGATATTGAGGAATACCTAAATATTTTATAGACTTTCACAAAGTAACTAACTCATTATTGTACATTATTAATTAAAGGACTACACTACTTAAAAATATGAGGAGTCCATTAAGCTAATTTGGACTAAATAAAACTAAGTCTAAACTAGGTACTTTAAGTTAGATTTAGGGGTCAATATTTCATTCTCCTAGTAGCTTGGCAATAGTGTCTCTAAGTCAACTAGGATTATTGCCAACAGTTTGTTACTGTTGATTATTCCGAAAAATGATGAATTGCTAAAGTTAGTACTGGGAAAAAGAAAAGGGGAAATGCAAATTATAGCACTTCAAAATGTTCTTGCTCCATTTCACAGTTTTCTCTCAAAAGGGGTTTGACTAATTGGATATTCTCTAAACTTCATGATGTTTGAGGAACTTAGCTATTCCTGAAAGTGACTTTAAGAAGAACATTTGAGGAACTTATCTTTTTGCTGATATATGGATTCACTTATCACTAGTAAAGCTAGCATTATATTACAAAAAAGTTTACTTGACTAGGATAAAGAAATCTTTTCAAGAACTTTGCCTAACTGAAATAGAAACTTGGAGACCTCAGCTTTTGTTCAAGAAAGTCTTTTCACCACCTGAAGAATTTAATGAGAGATGGAAGTTGAATCTTCTTTTTATATTCATCACTCATCTTTCAGTATCATAATTGTTTTCTAAAGGTTAAACATACATGAATGGAGAGAACACTTTTTTTAGAACTTTCTTTCCTACATTACCAATGATATATCAAGACATGCGAGTGTGACCAATAGGGGCTTGTTTACATTTCAAAAACTGACATATTTCATGTCAGCCAATCACTTTTGATGAGAATTTGTGCTATTAAAAATTCAGGATCAAACTGAGATAGGCAAAATTCTTCAGAAAACCATAAAAGCGATAGCTCTAAAAGATCCACAAGTGACTGGAAAGGAAAAAATAAGCCCTTTTGTTATCAAAAACCTCTATATATCTCTTGTTTCAAAGGTTAAATGGGCCTTTAGATACTTATTAATCAATTCTTCTTTCTTTGAGAATTTTCTTGCCATTGGTATCAAAGGTATTGCTTGACTTTTCTTGATTATTAGGAGTCAAGTTTTTAAGTGAAGAGGTTTGTAAACAAGAGGGAAAGGATAGAAGCGACTCTTGAAGTCATACTTCAAGTTGTTTTAATGAAAGTGTTAAGATTTTATTAACAAAGAAGTATAAAAACTTCTTGCAAACATCTTTTTTGTGTGTGGTCAGAGGATCAGCAGAAAGAGTTACTTCTATATAAATATAAATTTGTCTTTCTATTTTATTATAATAATTAAATCTCCATATTTTAAAAAATTAATACAACAATTGAAGATATTATCATCCCTTTCTTTTATAATAAATATCATGTCCAACTTGCAAAGCACAACTTAATATTTACTGAGCAACTTCTAAATATACAAAGAATATACTATCTTCAATAATGTCAACTTATTAGATTTAAAAAAATATTATTATCAGACAAAATATTCAATTGATTTCTTAAATTATAAAATCTTCCAAGCACTTTACTATTACAATGCTATATCTCAATCCAAACACAATCAATATTTTTTTATAAAGTATTCCAGTGACAAGTATAATCATTATAAAATATTACTAGGCAGTCATTATAAAGAATAATCAAATACTTATTAATACTATACTTCTCAAAACAATGAATCTTTATTGTTCAGGTACTCAGACTATAATATAAATAAAAATACAATATACTCAAATATATGTTTCTTCTTTACCAAACTGCAAAATACAATTATAATCCTGACAAACTTCAGTATACTATATATTTTACAGCTTGAAAATCTCTTACAAATATCTATAAAAAGAATATAAATATTTATTGACTCAATATAAGTAATACTCAACTATTTAACCATCTCAACTTTTGAAGAATTAATATATAATCCTTATATAACCATAACATTATATAAAATCAAATTCAATAACACTTTAAAGAGAATTAAGCATAATAAATAAATTAACATACGGTTGCTTCCAAAAGTTTGAGTCCACTTACTATGTTTTTATTATAAATTTCAACTTTGACAATTTTTA
>CAJVPT010005386.1:0-12253 GCA_910592055.1 Acaulospora colombiana | reverse complement strand
AGTTAAAGTTTTAGCTTTAGTGATTCATACTATATGTACAGCTTACAATTGTTTAATAAAGTATACATAACTAGCTTAATAGAGGATTTAAAAATATATATATATATTTAACTTGCAGTCAGGTCAGCATGACATGTCTTTATTGTATATATACAATGATATTTACAAGATATTTTGACTTTCACATATTAACTTACCTGTTATTGAAAAATTATTTCTCTAAATACAACTTAGGGAATAATATTTCACTTCTTTACTAACTTGAATAAATTCTCTAATTAATAAAATTATTACCTACAAGTTATTATTGTAGATTATTTCAAATTCTATCTGTAGTTAAAAACCAAGCCATTTAGTATTATGATAAATCCAATCATTAATGATTTTCATATACTTCTTTCCCTCCTTTCTTTCAAAAGCTTTCTTCTCCAGGTCTTTTAAAGATGTTAAAAATTCCTTTTGCTTTTGTATAATTTATGTATTAGATCTATATCCAGGTCTTTTAGATCTTTTATCCTTTTCAATAATATTCTACTTCTTTTTTTACTCTATTAATTTAGTACAGTGACTATTTCAAATATTCTCTTTAAAGTTTTTTCTTATTTTATGACAAAGTTTATTGATTATACTTTGTGTAAATACTAAAGAAATTTTAAGTTGTACTTTGAGGTAATTCTTCAAGAAGGTAATTTTGTTTTCTTCTATGTATCTACAAATAGTGTTAAAAAGGCGTTTATCAGATTGTTAGATCTTGTTTAACCATCTATTTGTTCAATTATCAGTTATAGGGGGAACTTCTTTCTTATCTTTAATTTCTTTATAAATATAGTGATTAATTTTCTCTTTTGCTTTCTGCTATATGTCTTCTCTGGTTTCTTTGATGACTAAATATTTGAAAAGGTATTCTAATGTCTCTTTTTGAAATTCACATATTGGATAAATCATTATAGTATAAATACTGTATCTGATTTTCTTTTCTTAAGTATCTATAGTACTAGAAGTTTATTATGAATTAAGTTAGTTAGAAAGCTTTTGTCTTTATTAGCTTTAAAGGAAATATCAAGGATTTTATATGAATTGAATTGAATTCAGAAGGTTAATCAATCTACTATTTTATTTTTTTTAAATCCACAGCTCTTGAATTCTTTTCTGTGCTACCCAGTCTTTTTTAATTTTTTTCCTATTAAATGTTTTAACAAATTCTCTAATACTAATCTCTATTATATATTCACTCCATATAGCTATTATAAAGACTTTTTCTAACTTTGATAGTTAATTCTAGATTATCAAATTCTTATGTCTAGTTTGTTTAACAAATAAATCTATCTAATTATTGAACTTGTTAGTTCCATGAGTCTTGACCTTTATAATTTTCAAGATAAAATCTTTCTTTTTTACTAGATCTTTGATTTTACTTAATATTGATCAGTTGATAGTCTTTGTCTATCTCCTTGTTAAGATCTCTATTTATAAACTGATAGACTTTTATATCTTAACTGCAATATTACAATTAGTGAATATTAAGACTATTATATTTTAAGGAGTAGTGAATAGTTCAGTAAGAATGATCAATATTTTTACCCTAGTTGTTGATAGCTATGTCAATACTCCTGTTGAGAATTGTTTTTCAACTTTGCCATCCTTTATTAGAACCCAAGCAAAACCTATTTCAAGTTCATTATTTTTTGTCCATTTTTTATAGAAACCATCTATATAAAAAGTGAACTGATTAACTATAGTCCTTCTATTGTATTGCAAAATATCTATAAATTCCTCTATATGTTTATCTGATTGAATAGCTTGTCTTTAGCTTTCTAGTTTTCTATCTGGATTTTCACTTCTTTTAGTCTGAAAATAAGTGGAGTTAATATCTATTACCTTGTAGTTATTTGCCAGTCTGTGGAATTTCCTAGTAGAAAAACTTGTTTTCTTTTTCTCAGATTTTCATGTTTATTTAATTGTGGGAGGAGGCAGATTTGTGATAAAACTACTTCTAATGCTTAAGATAATCTATATAATTGAAGTAAAGTATGGTTTCTAGTAGAGTCATATAATGACTGATATGGGATAAACTGAATTTTATTGTTTGAGAATAATGTTTTTTCTAATATATTAGTTTAAGAGCTAGAGTTAATTACATATATATTTTTCTCTTATCTGAATATACTAGAAATGTTTTAATTTATATGTTATAGTCTGTTCAATCTAGTTCATGTAATAATTTTCTTAAGTAATCTTGATTCTTTGTCACCTTTTTATGGATCTTTTTGTATTAAGAGAGAACTAATCCTTTGCACTTGCCAAAGAGAATCTGGATTACTCTTATTTCTTGAGTGTCATCATGATTGTATTGATAATTTGATTTAGAAACATGATTTTATGCTTATATAGTGATGGAATGGCTTTTCATATTCTCTATAATTTTATAGGATTGACTTGATAAATATAATACTTTCCTGATAATTAAAGATTTCCTTTTATTTTCAATTTTGAAATGTAATCTGTAAGTCTTTGGCCAAAACCAATATTGCAGCTATCAGATTGTCTTTGATCAGCTTGTGTGAGTCTACAAAATTATTGAAGATATTTCTAGATTCACAGCCTTTGATCTGACTCTATTTTAATCAGATTATAGTCACTATATCAAAGACTTTACTGTTGTTAAGTTGGCAGAATAGTACTAATATATGACTTTCCAACTATATTTTTCAAATACTTTTAAAACCATATATTTCTTTGTTGTGAATATACTATTTGGAATTATTTCACAAATTAAAACTTTGTTCTTGAAAACTTTCTTGAATATAGCTATTAGATTATTACATAACTTTTTATTTGGGTATATATATTGCATTTTATATTTTATTCTTGAAATCAAAACTCTATTGATAACATATCAAGCATGTTTTTCTGTCAACTTCTTTTTAGTTATTGTCTAAACTACTATCCTAATTTCTGATTTTATTGAACTAATAATATCCTGGTTCTTCTATTTTGATTTTAACGAAATATTAAGGAATCTGGCTTAATCCTTTTTATTGATTTCATGAACTATTGTATTTTCTATTCCAGCTTGAACCATTCTAGGGTCTTGAGGATTTTGATTAATAGTAAGAAGAATTGACTTTGTTACATTAATTTGTAAATCATTTGTTATGTAAAACTTTTTTGTTTCTTTCAAAATACTTTCCAAGTTTTTTTTTGATTTGATGATTCAGGTCGTATCATCCATATATGCAATTACTACTTGCCTTAGAGAGAGTTTGATCTTTTCCTTAGGTTTATAAAAAATTGGATGACCATTCTTTTTTTATAGTATAACCTAGTATAATGTTATTTTGAATTTTATATAACAAAGGATCATAAAAAATTCTTCATAATAATGATAAGATTGTTTCTTCTTGATCCATACTATCTCTTGCAACTATTGGATAAGAGAATTTATTGGGAAGAATAATACTACAACTTCTGTTTTTGAAAAGATCTATTATAATCTTCTTAATAGTTATTGGAATTTGAATCCAATCTATAGCTTTTTCAAACATAAAGAGAGATATTGTGTCATATGTCTTAGCAGTGTCTTGAAAAAGGATCCATAATTCTTTTTTCTTTTCTTTCGCTTCTTCATAAATACTATTCAATAGATAGATAAATTTTGTTATATTTTTTCCTGATAGATTAGCAAAGTTTGAATCTTTGAGAATTTTGTATTGTTTACATATCATTGATAGATAATTGATAAGAATCTTGATAAAATATTTCTGAGTAGTTTCAAGGAGAACAATAAGTCTTGTGTTGCTCAATTGATATTTTCAAAGCTTGGGTTTAGGGATAGGATAGATATTACTACTTTTCTATTTCTTAGAAATTCATTCAGTGCTTAAAACTTTGTTGAACAGTAAGTATAAGGCACATTTTTCTTTAATACCAAAGTATTTGCACATTTTGTAACTGATATATGAGGAACCAGTTGCCTTTTGTTTGAAAGGTATTGCAAAGTAGCTTTGAGTTCCTCTGTTAGTAATAAATACTATATTGAATCAATTTATTTTTTAAGTTGATATTCTTTTTTTAAGAGAAATCTAGACTTTCAAAGTTGATATTTCTTTGTTTAAAAGCTTCTTTATGATAGTCTTTAATTTTTCTTTTAATAGTTTGAGGATTAGTAGCTATGTGTTCTATTTCTTCCTAGTTCTTAATTAAAACTTAGTCTAATGTGATTCTGGATCTTTTATGGTTCACGATAGAGCTTAGTATCCATTTTTAATTAAATTTAAGGTCTTTACATCTATTTTCTAAGACTTCTTTAATTTGGTTTCTGATATGGAGACTTTTTTTCTTCTTGCATATTATTCTAAGAATATATTCTATCTTAATGACTTTTGACAATAGCTCTGAAATTTCTTTTTGTGACTAGGAAAGGATTATTTCTTTATTGATGGATTTATTAAGACTTCTTAATTTTTGAATGGTTTTTTCTATATCCTTTAGGATTTTAATATTCCAGTTGGCTTGTAATTTCTTTAGAAAAAGTAGATCTTATTAGCTTTTCTATAGGTTTCAAAGTCTTCCTTTGAAATTGTGGATCTAAGCTTTACTTCTTTTCTTATATTAGGAATAGAGTTGATTCTTTTTTTTTTAATATACTTGTATATACTCTTGATAATTATTGACTCAAAATAATGCCAGGCCTTATTAAGTTCTTGAGAATCATTTACTACTCTTAACCAGAAAGATTAAGAATCAATCTCTAAAAACTTGCTTTCTATTCAAAATTTGAATTTCTCTTATTGTTTAGCTATAGAATTTATTGAATTAAGTTCTTTTGATCTATGTTATTCTTAAGCTTGATTCTTAAGCAAATTGTTTATCAACAATAAAGTATGATTACTATTCAATAATATTTTCACTAAAATATTTTTAAATTCATATATATTGTTTTAATTGATTTCTGGTGATGATTAGATATAATCAATTCTACTATATTATATATTGTTTATTCATGTGAATGTAGTGTTTTCTTCTTTCCAGGAGTTTTGAATATCTATATAGTTCTAATTTTCTAGAAAGTTGAAAAGACCTATTTCAGCTTTTCTGTATCTAGGTATTGTTTTATTAGAGAGTGACTGATCTACTAGTGGATTGATGACTGCATTAAAATCTCCTATAATTATAACCTTAAAGTAATTTCTTTGCTTATTAAGAATTTTATTTTGAAGTAGTTGTTGTAGCTATCTACTTATAGTTTTTTCTAATGACAGATATACTTAATAGATACAGAGCTTATATCTTGTTAATAAAAAGTTGACTTATATTATGTAACTTTTTATTTTTTCTATAAATTTTAACTTTTTTTCAATATTCTTGTTGATAAGGAGTCTCACTCTAGATTCTTTGGGTTTTTCATCATTGCTATTGTGAAAAAACTTGTGTGTTTATTGTGAAGTAAAGATAAACTCTGCTGCTTCATTTGTTAGCTTAGTTTTACAGATGTCTAGAATATATATATCAAGTTCTTATAAGAGTTTATATAACCTTTGTTTATCTAGACTAGTATTAATCCCTCTGACATTATATGTTTCAATTGAAATTGTATTGATTAGTGAAGAGTTATTTATAATATATTTGTTATATAGTATGTATTTTTTTTTAATTCTATTGATAGTGTTCTTTTTTAGTATACTTATAAAGTTATTCAGTGATATATCATATGTTATATAAGAAGAGATTATATTGATATCTGCTGTTTTTTTTTGAAATTGCACCTTTCTCTAGGATAAGCTTGATTCTTCTTGTGAATCAAACTCTCTTCTAGTATATGTTGATTGAACTGATACTAATTTTAGGAACGATTATTCTATTGCTTTCCTTTTACCCTATTCTAACTACTTGTTTTTTCTTCAATTAGGTTTATTCTATTATTTAGTTATTTGAGATTGTTTAGAATCTAATAAAAGGTTCTTAATTACTTTCACTTTTGGGATAGGGACTTTCAGATCTATCGTGTCAACATCGTTTATAACAATGTTTGGTTAGCTTCCTATTACTACTAGTGGCAAAATGTTTGGGAGTTTCTATTGTTCTAGTAATATATTTGTTGCCTTGGAAGTTACATCTTTTTCTTTTTTCTCTTCTTTCTAGATCTATTCTTTTTTTAGAATTTCTTTCTATTTCTATTTTGTCTTCAGATGTTGTATATCAATTGGCCTTAATATTGCTTCTGATATTAGTTTAATCAATTGTTTTAAGTAAAATTTGTTATGTATTGTTTTGAAGTGAACTTTATCTTTATTATCTTCACTATTTTCTGTATAAGCCAATTCTTCATCTTGTACCATTTTTTTTTCAAAGTGTTCCCTAGCACTCTTATTGATGTGATCTTGTCTTTCTTGAGAATGGATTTGTTTTTGTTTAAAATATTCCCTAGTACTTCAGGTAAGTTTATGACCATAAATAAATATATGCTATTTTAAAGTATTATTCAGATCTTGTGCTAATAAGAAACAAATTATTGTATAGCCTCTTCTCTATAGTGTATGTGGATTTCTAGTGATATAACATAATTTGGCTTTAATATATTTAACTGCTCATGTAATTAAACCAGTGGTAGTATTATATGTTCCGTATAGTCACAATGATTGTGAATTATACTGTTTGATAATTTTATTAATTTTATTATTATCAGGCTCATATCAGATGAAGATAGCCTTGATAGTTTCTGTGTTGATATGAATCATCCATTTCTTCTCAAGGTTAATATATTCTTTATAAAGAGTAATACATGCCTTGATTTATTGTTGTATCATTAATTATTATAAATATAAACATTTATTGTATATCCATATTTATGGAAAGCAGATTTGATTTCTTGATATGAATAGTTTTAGTCAATATCTATAAGTATAACCACCAGTAAGGTTTTTTCTTCATATTTTATTTGCAGAAAAACTTTTTTATTTGATAATTAAATAGAGTTTGACCATTTCTCTATATCTATAGATATAATAATAAAGTTTTCTTTCTTTTTTTTATTAATTTTTTCAAGATATTGTAATACATCTTCCTCCTCTTCGCAACAGAATGTTGTTTATGCATTACCATTGATAAATTCTTTTTTAAAGGATTAAAAATCTTTTGGCAAGCCTAATATTTTTTGCAAATATGCTATTTGTTCTATTTCAGTTTCTTTTAGAAGTCTGAAAATGAACACATCCATTTTATATTCACTATTCATATTGATATAAAAGGGATTGATATTGATGTTTTTGGTTTATTTCTTGTTTTATATATATGTTGCTTAGCTATATTGTCTCCTTTAATCTTTTTATTGATAACTTTTATTTTAATTATATCTTTGAGCTCCTTATCTCCTATTTTAATTTCAATAATATTTGGGATTTTGATTATTGTAATTGTTTGAACTTCCATGACTATTACCTTATCTAATGAGCTGTATATAGAAAGATTGTTTTCAGGTGTTACCTGACTTGACATAATATTTTATGAAGAGTAGTATGCTTGCTCAACTTGTTTTATTATGCTCAAATATAGTATTTATTCTCTAAAAATAAAACTAAAAGATCCTTTTCTTTTCCTTGTCCTTTGATTTATAGATAAAGGTATTGTCTAAAAACTTTGACTTTAATAAAAGTAATATAATCGACATTCAAAATTCTAGCAATAATACTGTCTATAATCGAGTATTAAGTTAGACCTAAGGTGGAATTCATAGTGACTTCTTGAGTCGAAGTAATATTAAGAAGAGTTTGTATTGTCTATAGTTTCTATTGTTGATTATATTTGTCTGATAATTGAGCTAAGATCTCTATAATATATGCTTTTCTTTTTTTAATAACCTATAAAAGTTTGTGTTTTTTCATAAACATGTTAGTCATATAGGAGTAAGTTGACTGTGTTTGAAATTGTTGTGTTTTGTTGATAATCATTGCTATATTTTCTTAGACATATGTTACAAATTTGGTTATTTCTTATTATTGTTTTGATAATATAAAAAACCTTATTATTTATTGTGATATATTGATAATATTTATTTTATGTGTCAACAAAATTAACCAAAACTCTTTCCACTAATCAATTTTATCAATAATTCCAAAGCAATATTTGTCAGAAGTTTTATACTCCTGTACTAATAAAGTTGCTACACTATTATTAAATATACTTTATAAATACATTACAAAGTATCTCTCACCCAGTTTTATCTTTTCTTCATTTCTCTGGTTATTTGAGTATCAGTTTCAAGTCAAAAGTAAATGAGATAGAACCTGAATTCCTAATGGCAAGAAAGAATACTTAGAAAGAGTACTTTTGGTTAAAAACTTCCCTTCAAGACTCTATAATAGGGCAGGCAGGTTTACAGGAAGAGTATTTACCAAAGGTTATGCCATATGCAATAGTCTTGTCCTCTAGGAAATTCACTAGACTCCAAGCTTCCTGAAGTATGTAAACAAATTTTCAGTTTTTTTGAGGAATTTTGTCTAATCCCTCTGACTTTGAATTTTTGATTACACTGGATTGTTGGAATTTCATTGGCTAAAGATTTGAAGTTAGATGATGCCATCAATAATAAAAGATAAACAAGACATACACATATTTCATGTGTTTTTTTTTGTATTACCACCCTTGCAGACAGATGTTGCTCTCACCATGGTCATTAACTTAATCCAGTATAAGCACTTTAAGAATTGTATATACTTAGGCCTATCTGTTGAAACTGTATTCTTCAACAAAATTGAAAAAAGAAAGATTTCATCTAACCATAGTAAAGGTTACAAGATATTTCAATCGTTTTTAGTATTGAAGTCATCTATTCTTGATAGTCAAGTAGGTTTTAGTAGCTCTTACAGATAGATAAAGATCTGTTCAATTTTTATAAAAAACAAACAAGGTGGATAGGAGGTTTTTCTCAGCCAGCAGGTTTTTTATTCCTAATTTATGATTTGTGAGAGGATCACAAATTGAAAATCAATATCAAGACTTTCAAAATAACTTTCCCTCAAGTATGGCCACTTCGGCCACCAGTAGTACTCACCAACCTTACTTCTAGTAAAAGTACTCATTGGAAACTATTGCCAGATTGGAAGATTTCTTAAAGACTTAGTCTGATTTTGGAAGAGTTGTGCCTTTTTAAATAAGCAGCTTATGCTTAAAGCTGATATTATCTTTAAGATTAAATCATCAACCCTTTCATAAGTTTTAAGGCACCCTCCTGACTGTAGGTCCCACCTGATCTTTAAATAAGTAGTCCCCTAGGCAGACTTCTAGATGAGATAGTATCAATAAAGCAGATATCTGAAACTATTTCCCTTTCATCTGAAAGAAGAAGATATAGAAGAAGTCTCCCTTTCTCCCTTTCAAAGATTAAGAGACACAGTACTTCAATAGATAATCTGTAAGTGTTGACTTCTCCTTAGTATTAATCTCAGTAGATAGAAGTAGTAGAGAAAATTTAGGTCCTCGTCTGGCAATGCCCTAGTGTTTTTCTTTTTATTCTTATGCTAGTTTAAGAATAATTTTAGATTGGTCTTTTCAGGTTTGGAGCAGCAACATGCATTTCAGTAAACTGATAAGTTTTAGGAAGTTTATTAGTATTTTTAATAGTTGTAATAAGTTCAATATATTTTGAATTTTATTCTATTATCACTAATAAACATAGCTGAGCTGGCAATTAAAAAAAAAATTTTTTTATTTCATATGTATATTGGGATAGTATTGTTAATATTGTTAATCAGTCAATAGTAAATATATAGGATTATGGGATTGTTGATAATTGATTTGTGTAAACATATAACCTGTGGGTCAATAGTGCAGTGGATGCATTCCTAGGTCACCATTCGTGAGTTACTGGTTCAATCCCATCTAGGAACAGTTTTCACAATATAGGTTATATTGTACAAGATGCATGCTCATTACTACATGCACCTTTATACTCACAAATAGTCTATAGATTTCCACTATCCGACCACAGTATAAAACTCAGGTCATCCAAGCCTTGGTTGGTTTTAAGTGCTAAGGAAAATTTTTGATATACTTGCTGCTTGGAATATGTAAGGACCCAAGACAAGCCAAAAAAAATGTCGATCAACTCAAGCCTCTTAATAAATATGGAAAGGACATCCACCTCTTGTCAAAACTATACCTTATGGGAGATAAGAGAGACTTCGGTTGCTTGTATCTGTCAAAAATGTAATGGACCATAACAATAATTAATGGAAGATTTCTGTAATCACGAAATCAATAGTTACCAAAGAGGCCAGCTATTGTGGAGGCTTATGGTTAATGTTAGCATCACATTAGAAACCAGCAGGGGTAGACACTGGGAGAAGAAATTTGGAAACAATTATTAAGATAACCAATCCAATAGGAGAAGCAATCTGTTACGAAGTAACCAAGAGAAACCTTTGTTAGGCCAGCTTGCAAAAGTGGTTAAAAATGAGACAATAGAAGACTATATGTCATCCAATTATATAACACCATTGAATTACCTGAATATCAAGAACATAACTAAAGGATTGCATTATCTAAAGTTTGACTAGCATATGGAGGATCCAAACATGGTAGAGATTATCTATGGTACTCACGATCATTAAGCGGTAAAACAAGATCCCATTAAAGAAACACACAATACAGTCCCTTAAAGATTAATAATAAAAGAAGTCTATAGTGACCGTTCGGAATGCTATGACCTAGGCAAAACAGGGCAACTGACAAAAATAGTATCACTATGTGGTAAAATTGGCGTGCTAGGCTAGGATAGATAGTTAAAAGATTATACAAATCACTCATGTAATCTAAAAATGTACTATTGATTTCTCAATAAAAAGTTATCCTGTCAGTTGGATTAGAAATTATGTAAATATATAGAAAGTATATTAATGTTATTTATTTGATACATCTTTTGAGCTTGTTGTGAAAAGTATATGTATCTATATTTATGTAACGTAATATTATTGAAATGTTATTGTTATAATATATGTATTTCTTTACTATATAGTCAATAAAACTTGGATGTCCCTCTAGATTTTATGAGTATTTAGACTTGGACTGATTTATTTGTTTAAATTATTGCTTGTTAAACTTCTTTTAATGTCTAAAAAGGTATTAATCTGCACTGGTTGGGCTAGGAGCTTTGTGAGATTGATGTTGAACTTTTAAGAGTTTACTGTAATTCAGTTTTTCTTGTTATTTTATTCTTTTTAAAAGAAAATATTTATGTAGTAAAAGTTAGTAATTTTTTAAAACTTATATTTTCTACATTCTATAAAGAGTTCTTGAACTTGTTTTTATAAGTTGTTTAGTTCTAAAGTTAATTTTTTTGTTTTTTTTTTACTGATTTCTCTTTTTCTCAAAAAATTACTAAAAAAGAAAATTTTCTAAAAAATTGAAGATCAGCAGAAAGAGTAATTACTGTGTAGATTATTTTATTAATATATTTACTAGAAAGAAAGATAATATATAGTATATAGGTAAAATATTAGTATTTCTTAAAAAAATTATTAGATAAAATTGTATATATTCAAAGTAAAATCCTAATTATGATAATATATTATGTTACTATAAGATTATAAGTTATTAAATTTCAAATATAGGTTTGCTTCAAGTAAAATAATATGTTATCTATTTGTTATTATTTTGCAGCTTATAAAAAAAAAAAAACAGTTACTTAGTTTACAAATATTTTATCAAAATCTTAGTATACAAAGTATAATAAGACTTACTTTTTTTTTTATATTCTTTAGTATCATATCAAGTTTAGTAATTTTTAATTATAACAAAGTCTTTTACTTAAGAATATAATATTCTATCTATTTTTATCTAAGATTTTTTATAATATAGAAACTTAAATTATATTTTTTGGTGAAATTATTCTTTAATTAGTTTCTAGTTATATTTATAAGTTAACTTTGATGCTAAATAAAAAAAAAAATTCTTTAGAACATTCATATATTTAGTTATTTTTATATAGGAAAAAGAAGAAAATTCAATTATAATATAATTATTATTTTATTTAATATTATTATCCATTAAAATTAAGAAGTTCAATCTTTAAAAAATAAAAGATTAGAAAAAAAGATAGGTATAACTGTATACATTGATCTAATATATTATATTATATCTTATAGTAAAATAGAAAAATATATGTTAAGCTTCTGTGTAAAGACTCCTCTTCCCGCTGATCCTAAATTTCCTAAAAAATTTCCTTTTATGGTAATTTTCTTGGAAAATTCAGAAGCCA
>CAJVPT010005385.1:0-12253 GCA_910592055.1 Acaulospora colombiana | reverse complement strand
TTTTATCCACAAAGGTTTTTTTTTCTGTTTCTTGCTAATTTTAGAGAAAATGTATATATCTCTTTATATATTGACTAAATAATCAATTTTATTTAAATATATACAGTTGCCTATTATTATATAGCTACAATCGAAGGTATATTTTTATTGCTTGCTAATGTTTTTATAGCTATTATATTAACTGCCTTTGCTTTTGCTACAACTATATACTCAGTTCATTCTTTTTCGATTAAATAAACTAGCATCTTTTTCAACTACTTTAACTAATATCTTTTATTGACTAAATAATCTAGCATCTTAATTATCAATCAAATCTTTATATCAATTCACTGTTTCCACTATATTTACAGTCAAGTGAGTACAAGGCATTCGATATTTTGTTGCTGCTGCATCTTATATTTATTTTAAAAACACTGGTATAGATAATATGATACATGTCTTGAAAAAATAAAAACAGATTGAAACTAATGGTAAATAATTTGATCAAAAGAAAAAAAACAAAAATCAACAAGCCTTTTATCTGGCAAGTCTATAAAGTTGCCTTCAGTAAAAAATCCTGAACTAATACTTGTAGATTGATCTTAGTAAAAGTGCAATTAGCTGCTGTCAATAAAGTTCGATATTATCTTCAGTGAGAAATTCTGAATTAATATATTAAATTTTGTCAAAAAAATGCTAGACAAGCTTAAATCAGTTACATTGCTACTGCTACCTCTAATGGAAAACCCTGGACTAAAGCAGGGCTCTTGAAAATATTTAAGCTGGCATTTATATAGTTGCAAATTGGATTGTTGACAATTTAACTTGCAGCTAGGCTATTGTATATATATATATATATAGTTAATGTCTATTTTTTAAATATATATAGAAATTTATACTGCTGTTCTATATTTTCTTGTGTTATTGAAAAACGATAACCCTGAGGAGTATGTTACCTACTTGCAAAGCCCTTTCACTAAATTAACAAGTGTTTACTTGGCTGTGTCTGATCCTAATATTGATTTTTTTTCAAATATAAATATATCAAAGTATATGTATTTGTTATATCTATTTTATTAATACTAATAAAAAAATAGAAAAATTGGTGAAAAGAATTTGTGAGGTTCATGAGATTTTGCCATGCTGATAATATAGAAACTGCAGCTGCTTTGAAAGCAGACATTGACAAATTGAAAAAAAAAATAATAATATATAAAAATTTTATAAATTTAAATAGTTTTAATAATAAAAAATATAGTTAACATCTTTATATTTCAGATAAGGGAGAACCTGATGATACAAAAATACTTTGCTGATGCCCATAATGTAAAAATGATATTTTTTGGACTCCTACTTGGATATAACAAAAAAAAAATCAAAGAAAAGTGGATATATGAAAAAGTAAATTCACTGTCTTCATATATACAAGTCATCAAAACCACCTCCTGTCTACTGAATATAATAAAAAAAAATAAAGAAATTATAATTTGTGACAAAGATTCAGGCAAGGTGATACTTGCTGTATATTATAATCTGATTGGACCTGAAGTTTTAAATATTATGCAAGGTATAGTACTGGAAATGTTCCAACTATAAAGAAGGGTTGCCTGATCCAATAGTATATTGAAACTTAGTCAAGAAACATTGATAGCTGCTGGATATATAAAATTCATATATGTTTAATTTCATATTTAAGCAGTACTGACAACAAGTTTTAGATATCTATTGACAAGGAAATGTGGAATTTTTACATATGTTTTTAATATATTGAAAAAGTTATGAGGAACAAGTCAGCAATATATATATGAAGAAAAAATTGTCACAATAAATAGTCTTCTGTTTAACTATGCAATGGATATTTTTCTTGCCAATGTGACTTCAAGTATACAACAAAAAATTACTAAGCATGAACTTTCAAGATTAGATAGAAACAAATATAGAGTAGTCGAAAAAGATATCACAGTTTTTTATGATAAAAAGGAAATCAAACTTAACCATCCCTTGGGTCTCTGTGAAGTATATATATTCTAGAGGTACACCAAATTTGCCTATACCAATACAAATTTCCTGGACCATGCAATTGCAGCCAGTTGCCTAAGAGGAATTCATTCCAAAAGTGATCTAGAATTTACTTGCTGAGAAGAGAATTTCGATGAAGGCAACTTTTACATAGCTAAATAGAAAATAAAAGTAGAGATAATAGGTATTTTTATAAAAACAATAAAAAAATTTGGAATATAAAATACTAAGTTTTTATTTAAATTTTTATATAAGGCAATACTCTTTTTTATTGGTCAGAACAAGAGTTATATGGCACAACTGTTTTTCTAAAGAAAGGTGTAACTAGTGGTTTATCACAAAACTTGGCAAAAAAAACAGTAACAGCAATTAAAAAAATAGAAAGAAGGAACCGAAAAAAGAAAAACATATGAAGTATTGGCAAGAGCTTAGCTCATAGTCATTGATATCAAATTTGTCTTTAATAGTAGTAATCTGGTAGTTGCCAGATTAATTGCCATCATGCTCAGTCAGTTTTTGAACATCTCTTTCAATTGGATAAGCCAAATGATTGCCCAAAATGCTATGTTTGTTTTCTAAGTACCTTCTGGTACTACTTCATATTATGAAGAAGAAGGCTTGAGAGTGTTTGCTTTATACTTCACTTTTTTACATAAAGTTTCAGCTGTTTCAACCTCCATAGTTGTTTGTATTGTGCCTTGTTTGTATATTCTATTGTAGTGTTTCTTTCTGATAGTATGGCTAGTAAAGTTAAGACTACACTATGAACACTTGCATAGTTTAGAATGAGGAGATTATTTTTTTATAGTTTGCTTATCAGCAGATATACCAGGTTTTTTGCACCCTGTTGTTTATCTTTTCGAGGTTGATATTTTCTTTTCTTGTTAGAAGAGCCTGGTACAAGTTATGTGACAAGGACATATCATTTAGAGTTACTAAAACAGACCAAAGAAGCTTGACCAATTTACTTGAAAAGAGTTCTTTTTCTTGAGATAACTGTTCAGTTGGTCCCATATATTTGAATATAGCACCATATAGAAAGCTTATTTTTACTGAGATATTTGTCATCATTATGGTTTGGATATAAAGAAAAATAAAACTGACATTTCCCTTTCTTTCAAAATATTTTAATAAGAAAATTTTTATGAATTTTGATAAGAGTGAGAAAGAGTTTTTTTTTTGAATTGTTGTGTATAAATATTATGTGTGTTATTTTCTTTATTATATGTTGAGAAAGTGCTTTGAAGTTTTGTTTTTGTAGTGTTTTGAAAGGAGTTGTTTATCTAACTCCATGTTTACTGAGTTGTTGTGTTTAGTTCTAGATGAGTTGGAAGTTATGTGGACTTGTCTTTATGTTTTTTGTAAGAATAGTTTTTGGAGGCATGTATTTAAAAATTGAAAGCTTTTGATCCGTTTTTGTAGAAAAGAAAAAATTTCTAAAAAAAGAAATTTTTAAGGATCTGATATATACAAGAAAGAGTTTTTTTTCTCTATTAAAAAGTTTGTTTAATTTTTTTTTAAAACTGACTTATTCTATGTTTTCTTTGATGCTTTATTAATAAAAGATCATATTTATAAACAATTGGGATTAATATTTTTCTATACTGTCTAAGGATTTACAGATCACTAGAGAAAAATAGAATAGGGAGCTAGCTATTTATATAACTCGATCTATGTCTAACCTAACCAGGATAAGAAAAGTATATTACTACCTAGTATAAATACTTTCTTTTAAAAATAATGCGGGATAAGTCCGATACACACAGTTGTACATTGCTGAACACATCCCTTAAAAAAGCTAGCATTATCTAGAATACACTAATATATCCACTGATTAGCTTAGTGCCATCCACTAACAGGTCTAACATGCCACAATTTGCTTAAGATTTCCAGCACCATCCGATGCTAGAGGTCCCTTGTACTAGTTAAAGACTAGTCAGTGTTAAAATTGAAAAAAAAAAGAAAAAATTATATTAAAGAAATCTTAAAACTCATTGTTATCAAAGAGATTTAATTGACTGTAGTATTTATATGTATTTTGATTGAAGAAATAGTATTTGATAGTTGATAGAGTATATTATTGTCAATTTTATAACTGTGATGAGCCAGGTTCCTATATGAATTGTGAATTACAAAAGACTGTAATTTTAACCAAGGAGTTTTTCAAACTGTTAACTTTATGTATTAGTTTTTCTTGTACTCTCAAATGTCTTGAAGTAAACTATATATATATATTTTTTTTGAATGTGTTGGAGACTATGCTAAGATTGTTATATTTTTGATATTGTAGATATTTGATTCTTCTGATTTATCAAGTATAAAATTAAAGAAATTTGAGCTGATTTGCTATATTCTATAATAGTTAGAGTAAGGGTCTAGTTTTTAGTTTTCCATATCAATATATGGAGTGAGAGCATTCTGACTTAATTTATTGTTTGGATTGCTACTTGACTATCTGTATAGATATAAATATCTGTATTTTTGGATAATACTGTGAGAAGTAAAAGGAATGTAGACAATTCTACCCTTGTGAATGATAGAAATGTGCTGATTTGATCTATGAATAAAGCTATGTTCTTCTCTTTATATTTGATGATCTATCCAATTCCCATACATTGTTTGTTGTTGTGCCTTGTTAGTGATCCATCTGTGAAGGTAAACAAGTGACTTAAGTTTTTAATTTGAGTTGCAATGTCTATCAAGTCTTTGATTGTATTAGAATCTTCTTTTTAATATCTGTAAATATTATTGATGTGACAGTTGTCTGGAGGGATTAAGATTGTTATGGAGATGGTAGTTGTTCTGAATTCTTAGCTTTGTTGAAGGTGTATGCTTAGAATATGCTGTGAGGTGATATTCTGATTCTGAGATGTGGAGTTGGGTTGGATAAGTTGTTATTGCTATGTTTAGTTTTATAAACAGGAATTTAAATGATTTCTTGTCTTTTGATATAGAAGGTGTATTTTTTGATTGTTGAATAATTTTCATTGAGTTGGTAGCCTTTATAGGGAGTTATTGAGTGCCTCCTGCAATTTTTTTATAATGTGTATAGATAATATGTTTCTATGTATTTTTGAGTTGTTTGCCTATAGACTCAATAGTGTCATTGAGTGTAATTGCCCAGTGGTGTTTGTGTATCTTGGCTGTTGGACCTGAAATATATTGGTGAAAGATGTTTTGTGTATCCTGATAGTCAAGTAGGTCAAGATCTAAGAGGGTTTGGAACATAGAGCTAATGTCTTTATACTAATGAGGTTCTCTTCCTATATATTGATTTTTAACCTTAACATTAAGTTGAAATCAAGAGAGTGTCTTTGTACAGTTCTCATTTATCAATTGTCTAATGAATATCAAGTTGTTTTTGACTAGTTTGTACCTTAGGTTGTTGGATCATTGATTGCCAGAATGTTGTTCTATTGTATCTCCAAGTTTTTGAGAAATTATTATTTCTGGTGGTGTATTGAATTGAATTTCAATTTTTCTGAGTTTCCAAATAATATCATGTGTTAGATTAGTATTAGTAGGTAGAATTTTATTATAAATATGATATGTGACTGATAAGGGTGACCAGAAGTCTTGAGTATTCTGAAGTCTATAATGTATTATGATGCCTATGAGGTTATTGTTTTTGATTCTAGAAATAAAATTAAATACATGATTTGAATTTGTCTCTCATAGATATTGATAAGGTTGTATTTGTATTTATTAAAAGAGTATTGTTAGGAACTGTATTTGCAAGTCCTATTTTATGTTTGAAGGTTATAAGAGCCTTAGACATTGTTTATTAATATTTTTTCTCTGACAGTACTATGTCATTGAGGAGGTATTCCAAACTTGGAATCAAAATATAATTGAGGATGTATCTACTTCGTTTGTCTATAATTTTTTTAGATCCAATTAGTTTTGTAATTTTGTTTACTTTAATTTCATAAGTACAATTTGATATTATTTATTATCTTTGGCACAATACTATGTTTCTAATATTCTAACTGGAGTAGTGAAGCAAAGTCTTGAATGGTTTGGTTTTGAAGTATTGCTCCTTGATTTCTGTCATGTTGTATATCATTGATAATAAGAAGTACTGATTTTGCTAAATTAATTTGAATATTATTTGAATAATGTTGTAGTGTTCAAAATGTGTTAAAGTTCTTATTGGTTGTTTGTAATTCATATGGTATCATTCATATAGGCACATACTGGGATGTTGGTGGTTTTTAGAATCTATCCTTGTTTAATGTCATCACAAGTTTTGATTGTTATTGTATAATCTTTGTGTACAGTCACTATTCTAGATAGTAGTGAATTATAGAAGATTCACCAAAGAAGTGGTGAAATGATATCTCCTTGATCAATACCATCCTCTACTGGATATAGTTCAGTGAGGCTAAATAGAGTGAAAACTTTATTGTTGCAAGATAAAAAAAGATTTGCTATGATGTTTGTGATAGTTGTAAGAATTTTGATTCTTTCTAGAGCCTTGATTAGCATTGAAGTTGAAACTGAGTCATAAACTTTTTACATGTCTTGATTAAAAATCCAGGCTTGTTGTAAGTTCGATTTGATATGTTCTATAATGTTTTGAATAATGTGAATTAGTTCTTGGATACTGGAGTCTAGTAGTGCTGCTCAGTTATAATGGAATAGAATTTTATGTTTGGTAAAGACTTTGACTAGTCTATCATTGATACATTTTGTAAAAAATTTTTTTTTAGTTTCTAGAAGTGTGATTGGATAGGTTATTCTAAGATTGTTGTTCTATTCTTGGAGTTTAGAAATTGGAATTAGGTTTTCTTGTTTCTAGTTATTAGGAATTATTTGTGTTTTGAGAATATTATTGCAAAGATCTGTAATAAGAGATATTACTTTGGGATCTAGTTTTTTGAAGACGATATATTGAATTTTTAATGGACCTGGTGATAATATGTTGCTTCTGGTGTAAATAATTTTAAATATTTTTTCTTTATTAATAGGATATATTGTGGAATTGTATCCATATCAACTCTTTCCACTGATTTTCTAACCACACATAAAAAAGACATTCGCAAGAAGTTTTTATACTTCTAAGCTAATAAAGTCTTACTACTCTCCTTAAACCAACTTGAAGAAACTTCAAGAGTCATCAACTAACTCCCCTCCTCTTGCTTACTATCCTCTTTAAACAAAAACTTGACCTCTAGTGACCATAAAGATCAAAAAAAACCTTCCCTATCAACAGCAAGAAAGTTCTGAAAAGAAGAAGAACTAATGTGCCATCATCTCATACTGTAGAGAAACATCACAGAAGTTCTGTAATGATAAAAGACAACTTTTCCACTCTTTTGTCATTTGTTTGGCTTCTTATAATGCTCATTCTTGGTTTTTTCTGGAAAATTTTATCTACTTCAGTTTGACCCTAAACTTTAAGTAGCACAAAGTTTTTCACATCATAATTGGATAGATAGAGCTTACATTAGTAAAAAAATGTAAACAAGCTCCTATTGGTCACCTCACATGTCTGAATGTATTTCCTCAGCTCCATAAGAACCTGGGGTCCACCATAAGTCATTGTGCTGGTGCGGGTGGATATAGGACACCTCTCTATTTACATCATTGGTTTCTTTAAGAAAGAATCTGTTTGACCATGGTAAAGGTCACAAGATACTACAACTGGGTTTTATGGTTGTAGTCATCAACTCCTGGCCACTGAGTAGGTTCCTTCTTCAGCTCCATCGAATAGGTAAAGATTCGAAAACAAGTCCCCATGGCAAAGTTGAGTTATATGGCAGGTGAGACATAAGGGGGTCAAATTTTTTTTTTTAGGACAACATGTCTCTTCTTAGCATGTTAGTTAGAGGGAATCTAGGAGGATTGATAAATCTTCTTTCTTGGTGCGTGAATTAGATTGATTCGAATAATTCTCCTCGACAACAAGCCATCCCATGGATTGGAGTAGCTATAATTTTACAACATGGAGATACTGAAAGCAGCTGAGGAACAGGCAATACGCCCTCGACTGATGAAGCCCTCGAAGAGTAATCAGGTTACGGAATCAAAGTGGTAGTAGTAGCAGAAAATTCCAATTACTTACAGACAATTCTAGAAGTGTTTTATTAGTAACCATTTCTTATATATGCATTCATTTGCCACGACTTGAAACTTTAATAAAACAAGGCTGAGTTGCCATTTTAAAAAAAAAAAAAAAAAAATTGTGAAATTGTATCACTCATTATTGATATTAAGTTTAGGTTTGTATTTTTCTTTCTATTTTAAGCATTGAGAAATTGTTTGAATGCTTCTTTTTACTATTCATAGATAAAAATATACTCTGACTATATCTTTGATCTGGGTTGATTTGATTATTATTCTTGGGATAATGTCTTCTGTTATAATTTGTTTAGAGTGATATGCCTATTTACTTTTTTAAAATTCTATTGATTATTGTATGTTTGTTATTGTTCATGTATTGTAGTCTCCTGGATATTGATGTTGTGATTCTTTGTTTTGTTTTATATTTAGTAATTATTTGGTGTGCTGTTTTGAGTTTCATTAAAATTGAGTTGAGTTTTTGGATCCAGTTATTGAGTTCTGCATTCTGGATAGAGTTTATGCTGATGGTTGATAGTTTTGATATTTGAAGGAAGGTTGTTTAAAGAGGAGTTGTTCGCTCTTATAATTTGATTATATTGAAATTGTAAAGTATATGTTTTACTTGTTTTGCTAATTGAAGAAGTTTGAATATATTAGATATTTTGTTGAGAATTGAAAAAGATGTGGTTTGATCATGGGTGAATCTGCTATAGTGTTTAATCTTTTTAATAAATTTGTTTGCTGCTTTTAGAATGGGGTCTTTAAAGAAATTCCATTGGTTGTTGGTTGTCCTGAATGTGATTTCGTGTTTTGAAACTATTGCTTCAATTGTATTTTGGAATTTTTGCCAGTTTTTCTCTGAAGTGTAAAACCAATTGTATCTGCATTATTAATGGTACTATGTTTTTGTCTATATAGGCTTCTGTTAGTTCCAAATTTCTTTTGCAGATATTCAGATTTGATCAATTCTGCTATATTGGTTTCTGGAGTTATACTAAGTGAATTTTTTAATATATGGATTTATTTTTTTAAATAAGTCTATTAAGTTGTTTTCTTGAAGAAAGAAAATAAAATTACTTAGTGTTCTGTTGTTTGATTTAATTGGGGATTGTTTATCCATAGAGAGGTTGGCCACTTTATTGAAATTTCCTCTGATTATTGTTGATCAGTTTTTGTTATGTGCTTCTATAATGAGTTTTTATATTTTTTGTGGATGAATGTTTTGAGAGTATGGATGAAGAGTAGAATGTAGATGCCTATTATCATAATGAATTTTTTCTTGAGAAATTAAAAATCAAGTGCAATTATTCTTCCAGGGATTTCTTGGTAATAGATAACTCAGGTTGTGAGTTGTAGAGTTAGACTTATAGTGATATCTTGACCTATGTGTATTGAATTATGTGTTCACTAGGTTTTGAATATATTGGAGATCCAGTATTTGGATAATTGGGATTGCCATGGATTTCTATAGTGATTATGATATCCCATTTGTTGCTATTGCAGTATTAAAACCATAGGTTATATTTGTGTTCTATAGATAAGCCTCTGATATTTCTGAAGCAAAATTTTCCATATTAGAGTAGTTTGGTTATATTGTGAATTGTTTAATTCTTGTGTATTATTATATGTGAATAAGTTATTGTTTAGAGATGAGTAGGTAGAAGTAAAGGTTATTGGTGATGAGGATTGGGTTGAAAAAATTGATAAATAAATGTTTGTTAATAATTGAGTGTTGTGATTCATTGTTTTGATGGGTTCTGGGGTTTTTGTTCTACATAAGAGTAAAATTCAATTGAATAAGTTGTTCATAGAATAAAATTATTTGGGCAATTGAATTTTCTATGTTGTTTATTTTGGTTGGAGAGTTTTTTTTATTCTACTCTAATATCTCATGCCAAACTAGTTGACATCCTTTTCTGATTATACTAGAGATGATACTAAATAAGTCTTCAATATTTTGATTGATGTTGATAATTGTTTCTTAAATGTTTTCTTAGATGAGTTGTTATATAAGTCATTTATTTCATCTTTCAAATTGTTAATTTTTTGATTAAGTATGTTGAGATTTTGTTTGATTGAGAGAACTTTATTGCTGAAGTGTTTGATAATGTTGTAGATATCTTTCAATATGGGTTTCAATTAAAGGGAGTTGGTTTGTGTTGTATAGTTCTGTTGATTTTTGGTTGTTTTTTACTATTTGTGCAAATAATCTTCTCAGAGATGATTTGTTTTTGGTTTTGGGGATGCCTACTGGTTTGAATCTTGTATATAAGTGGTCGAATTTCTTAATGTTGATTTTTTTTTGTTCTACTAATTGTTGTTGATATAATCTTACAAAACAGTCTTTGAAGATATGATCTGTGTTAGAACAAATATTGCTGTTTTTTTCTAATGTTCTGCCCATGCTAGTTCAGTATTGTCTAAGAAAATTTGGATGTTTTTTGCTTGAAATAGAGTTTCTTTATCTTTGAAGTTAAGGACTGCAAATTTCTTTCTTTTGTAGTTGTTAGTGCATGTAATGTAACAGTTTTATGTTTTTGTTGTTTGGATTATTTCTTTGAGGTCAAAGCCTGTGGTACCTAGAGAAAGGTTAATATTAGAAAATTTTTTTGATAATGAACTCTGGAGATCTCCACCTGCTAAAAATTTTCTAAAAATTTTTGAATAATTCTTTAAAAATTTGTAAAACAAAAATAATTTCATTAATTTTAATAATAAAAAACTTTGAATATTTTTTATTTCAAAAAATTTCAGAAATGTTCAAAGTAATAATATATATATTAAAATATATAATTATTTAATAAATATTCATTATATTTATCAAATCTTGGAATTATATAAACTATATTATTTATTGCTTCTATATTTATTAAATTATATATATTTGTTAATTTAAGATATGTGCATTTATATATATATGAAGTTTTTTTCAATTTAAAATCAAACTATTATATTAATGCCAATCGAAGTAAAGGTTTTAAATTATTTCATTAAACTTTAATATTAATAAAATCTAAAAGTATATTAGTTTTGAAACAAAATAATAAATACATTTTTAACAATTATATTTATCTTTTTGTAACAGATCCCATTATCTGTTATATAGTTACAAAGTTATTTTAACTGATACATTATTAAACTATGAGATATTGTGATAATTATTAGATACTCAGATAATACTACTATTTTCTATTATAACTGTTCCAAAAATCATTAATATAAAATTATTTATAGAAATATTTGAAGAATTAAAATATAGTTTTAAAAAGTTTTCAAGATTTTCAAATCCTAGTATAAAATTTTCATCATTATTTGAGAGTTTTTGAAGTATTTTATTTATTGTATTGTTTAAATTTTTTGAATCAACTTCCAAAGTTTATTTAAAAATACAAATGTCTTTGGAATTGTTGAAAGGTTTTTAGAGCTTTGCAAAAATTTATTAATTATTAAATTTCTTTAATCATCACTTTTTCTACTAATCCTTTGACTATATACAAAAAAAATATTTGCAAGAAGTTTTTTTTTTTTTTTTTTTTTAACCTACAATTATGTCGCAATGGCGTGTCTTTATTGAGATATTGAGAAATACCTAAATATTTTACAGACTTTCACAAAATGACTAACTCATTGTTATACATTATTAGTTAAAGGACTAGACTTCTTAAAAAATATGAGGAGTTCACTAAGCTAGTTCGAACTAAACAAAACTAAGTTTAAATTAGGTACTCTAAGTTAGATTTAGGGGACAATATTTCACTCTCCTAGTAGCTTGGCAATAGTGCCTCTAAGTCTATCAAGGTTATTGCAAACAATTTGTCACTATAGATTATCCTGAAAAACCATGAATTGCTAATGTTGGCACTGGGAAAAGGGAAAGGGAGAATACAAATCAAAGCCCTCCAAAAGGTGCTTGTTCCATTTCACAGTTTCCTCTCAAAAGAGGTTTGCCCGATTTGGATATTCTCTAAGCTTCATGATATTTGAGGAACTTAGCCATTCCTGAAAGTAACTTCAAGAAGAACGTTTGAGGAACTTATTCTTCTTCCAATATACGGATTTGCTTATTGCTGTTGAGGCCAATACCATATTATGGAAGAGTTTGCCTGACCAGAATAAAGAAATCTTTTCAAGAACTTTGCCTGACTAGGATAGAAGCTTGGAGACCTCAGCTTTTGTCCAAGAAAGCCTT
>CAJVPT010005384.1:0-12256 GCA_910592055.1 Acaulospora colombiana | reverse complement strand
AATCAGCTTGTAGATGTTTTTCCTTTTCTTGTAAAGTAAAGCTAGTGTAATACTGTACTGCCAAAACTTCTTTTAATCGATAGAATAATCTCTTGAAGAAATAGTTGAATATTTTAGTTTGTTATTAAGTCTTGAATCTTTGAGGAATAAGATATTTTTTAGGCTGGCTTCTCTTTTCCAAGAAAATTATGAAAAAGGAAATTTTTAAGAAAAAAGGGGATCAGCAGAAAGAGTTTTTTTTTTTAGTAACCTTTAACAATATATATCTCTTCAAAATTAATAATATTAATATATTAATAGAAGACTAGTAAATTAAAAAGATCTTAATTATTATAACTTATTTTTTTTTTTTTATTTATAGTTGGGCCAGCATAGTGTGTTCATTAATCTTTAAGAAAACTAATAGAGATACACCGGACAATTATATTATAGTTAAACTAAATCTCATGCTGACTCACTCATCAACAGCTTTCAATTCTCAAACAAGCTTAAACCTCTAAGTGCAACCTTAGAAACAATATTTTGCTTCAGAATAAGTTTTGAATAAAAACCCTCCTAACTTATCCATCATTGCTAGCAGGTTGTCACTGCCAATTATTCTCCAAGGAACTGATTTTGAGAAATTATAATAGGAGAAAGAAAAAATAAAATGAAGGGGATATCTAAAATTGCACAAACGTGCTTATATGAATAGAAAATGAAAAATAAATAAAAATGCTTCGTGTCTTTCAAAGAACCTTTGCTAATAATCTTCTTTCATTAGGAGTCAATCCTTCTGGAATATTTTTCTTCTTTCTGACTATCTGAAGAATTTATCCATTTGTGATCTTGATTATTTTCTTGCAACTGTCTGAGGTACTTATTGCCTACTCGGATCCAGTGTCTTACTCATCATTTCCTTTCTTTTGATATTGATTTTTTATCCACCTATGCAGATCTTAACAGCTTATGGTGGACTCCAGGTTCTTATATAACCTTTCAGTCATATTGTATAACTATTGATATCTTTCAGCAGCCATGCCTAGTTAAGGGAATTTTACTGGTAAGCATCTTCCATTGTCCAAAAAGTCAGATTCCTTAACAGTCTTTTTACCTTACAATGGTGGGAGGATCTCACAGAGTATAGGGATCCTCATCGATTACGATATCATTGTACAATGTCTAGGAAAATATAGTAACTCATAGTCTTCTGCTTTTCAGTTTTATTGCCTGACCAGAATAAGGAAATAACATCTTTTATGTACTTTGCCTAACTGGGATAATAAGAAGTTGAAGACCTCAGCTTGAACAAATAACCATCTTTTACCACCTATGAAATTTAATGTCTATTCTAATGGCCTCATGATTTCTTTGCTTCAGTTACACTTCATTTGGAGGAGTGGAAGATGTGCACCAATAGATTCTTTTTCTTTCACCAATGACATTATTAAAACATGTGAAGTGATCAGTAGAAACTTGTTTACATTCAGCTACTAACATGTTTCGTGTTCATCAATTATATTTTGCAATGAATTGTATTACCTAAAATTCAGGGTCAAACTGAGATAGGAAAAATTCCCCAGAAAACCAAAATTTTTGGGTGACTATAAAAGAGAAAATACAGTGAGCAGACACCTTAAAATATAGCTTGATGTTTGCCACCTCTAACTGCAAGAAATCTCTATAAACATGCTTCAATATGAAAGTTTTCAAGTACTATTCATTAGTTTTTCTTTCTTGTAGAACTTTCTCTGTGGTTTTTATTTACTATGAAATAATGTTGTATATATAATGATTTATACATGGTAAATATATTACATATTATATATACTAACTAGTTCTGTTAAGGGAAACCACATGACGCTCTCTTAATTTTCCTAGAACAATTTTATAGAGTAATCTAGTTATCAGACCATTGCGTATACTCTAACCTGTCTCTGGTTTTGGAACTTCAGTGTGGTCCACGAATTTCTCCTTCTACCAAGGTCTCCTGATGATTCATAATAGGCAAGTTTGATTATGCTTTTATGTATCTTATTGGTACAATGTTTACTCTCTTCAAGACTTCAGCCTTCTTAACTTGACAACTTCTTTATTGGTTAGTAAAATCGATGGAGAGTTTTCATCAATCCAGTTTCTATCCTGGTTGACAATGAGATCAGCCCCATCCTCCTTCACCTTATCATAATAATAATAAGATACTGATTATTCACAACACCCATAGACTGGCCTGATCTGATAAATATCAGCTATAGGTAATACTATGTTACAGTGGATTCTTCCATTTCAGATATCAATAAGATAGCTAGAACTATATCCAATGACAAGTATTAATCTGTTATCCAATGAAATTATTTTATTATGTATAGTATTTTTCACTTGGCTCTCAGGTAATATTGAACTATGGACCTTGTGATTGCGACCTGGGAGTACTACCACTGTGCTATAGACCCACAGGTCATTCTTAATTATTATAACTTATAAAATAATAAATTACCTATTAAAACTAAACTCCATATAAAAAAATCTATACTTTATACAAATAATTTGTTTTCAATATAATCAAATAGACGATAATTATTATTATTTTTTCTATAATATCAACTCTTTCCCGATCACTTGAGACGCAGCAACCTCAATAACAGGGAAATGGTTTCCAACACTAGAAATCCCAAGGTTTCACAACTCAAACAATAAAGAATAGAAAGGCAGCAAAGGGCAGAAAGAAGAAGTAAAGAAATTGCCTCCCTCCATAACCAACCATATGCCAAGAAGCCCACCAACACACAGATTAAGACACTACCAACTTTGGCAGCAGAACTCAACCAAGATAGCAAGAAAATAAACTCTTAAAAAGACTCAATGAACACAACCGCTGGCACAATGAGCATGGACGTAGAGGTTGGAACTCCTCAAGTAAAACAAGCATGAAGCGAACAGATGGAAGAAGTGGAAAATGATAGCAGAACCCTTCCAGCCGAGCATGAACTCCAGGCAATAGGGGAGTCAAACCAGGAACACACCCAAGAAGAAGAAAACAACTCATCAGGAATATGAAACTTCATAACACAGGATAAACTGATTACTGAAGTAAATGAAGAGAAGCTCTGGACACAGGTGAATCGGAAAAACAAAATGGCTCACACCACCAACAAGCCTAGACTGAGAATACTAGTTAACCCTGAAGTTAGATACGGAAGAGAGAGATTCAAAGTGAAAATTGATGCCAATGTTACCCCAGGTCCAAACAACGATGCAAAGATCCTTTACTTAACGAAAATACTCAACCTCCCAGGACTCATCAAAATCCACAATGAACACAAAAAGGCAGGCACCCGAATCGTCATGATCTTTAGGGATCAACAAGCGACAGATGATGCAACTAGAATGGAGTTACCAAATATAGGTGACAATAAACCCATACACATGCAGATCAGCAGACAAATGATCGAAAAGAGTAAATCCATAGTAGTTTGGGACATACACCTGAATACAAGACTTATGGAGATCAGGTAGCACTTTGCCAGGTTTTGCAACATATCAGGAATAAGCATAAGAATACAGAATCTGTGGCAATGTGTCACAATCGAAGAAGAGATGGTCAAAAAGGAACTAGTCAAGCAGCGTAGCATTCTCATTAAAGGGGACGCAGTCAGAATAAATGATGCCAACTGGTCCATAGATCAAATGAGGGAACAACACAGTATAGTAGTCAAATTGGCCAACTTGCCCCTGGGCACCATAGCATGGGACTTGAAACAGACTCTAAGTGAGATGAAGGCATGCACATACTCAACAAGATATCAACCAAAGAAATTTGCAGTGGTAAGTTTCGAAACAAGGGAGGATCTCCTCAAAGTCAAGGACATGACCTTCACTCTAGGTGAGACTATCATCTCTTTGACCCCAATCAGCACACCTCTATGCTCCATCTGCGATGCAACAACACATCTCATCAGAGACTGTCCCAACAAAGAACGGAGGAAATAATGGAGGGACTTCAACTACACCCAGACTGAAAAGTATGGACAAATTTATAACAAATTCAAACCGGCTAGAACAGGTGGACTTAGAGCAGACTCCTTCCCGAACAATAAAAGAAACACCAAACTCGCATCATATGCAGTGGCTGCATAAGCGACCAGTAAACAACAGGACAGGATAAACCAGGAACAAACTCAGTACGGGCGGTAGAAACAGCCCCTCCATCAACAAAGGTACACACAGCAACTTCCAGATACCCGCGAAATCATGGCAATGCTTATGTTGATACAGAAAGAGGTTGCAAGCCTCAAGGAAATAGTAATAGACCTGGATGAAAGGGTCACCAACGTAGAAGCATACAATCAGGAATACTATAAAAAGATGGAACAAGACTTTGACAATAGTGAAAAAGAGCTGGATGCATCACGAAGGAATAGCATTAGCAGCTCAGAAGTTCCCTCCCAAACCCAGGAAACAGCAAACATCTGTGCAAGACAACAGCAAATCAACAAAATGATGGAGGACATGCAAGCAAACATCAGAGGGCACTTGAGGCCATAGGCTCCCTGATAGACAACCATCAACAAAATCAACAACAATCATATGTCTGATAAACTTGACAATCAAGAAATTCTTACGGACAACATTCAAAACATGGGAACAAACAGTACAGGAATATCAAACTTAGTAGACATGGGTTTCACAGTACAGATCATAATCTCGAATGCATGAGGCCTTAACAAGGAAACAAATAGAACTTCTTGAACAGATTAATGGTGGGAAATGAAGTGGAATATTATCATTAGCACTGAAACAAATGAAAAAAATTGCACATCAAAATTTTGAAAAATAAAAGATTACAAGTGTCACTGGACCAACTCAGATCAAAAGCAAGGTACAGGTGTGGGGGTGGCCCTCAGACTTGAACTGGCAAAAAGAATAGTGAACAAGGAAACCATAGAAGGAAGGGTGATCATGCTGGACCTGGCATTTCCACAAAAGAAATACTTAAGAATTATAGATCTGTACTCATTAGCGAAGCATTCAGACTGATTGCACTTCGAGAAGAAGATAACAAGGTGACTTAATTCAAGCTACAAAACAAACTGGGAGACCATAGTGGCAGGAGATTTCAATAATATGAGCATGTTCTACATGGACAGATGCTCAAGCAAGCATCACCGTTTCGAGAACAAGTTGTTGTCAAATAGTATCCTAATCAATAACCTCAATAACCGAGATATGCTAGATACATTCCGATCAGCGAATCCATAGAAAAGAGAATACACTTGGGATGTTGAAGTGGAAATAGCAAGTAGAATTGACCAGGTATGGATAACGCAAAATGGACATGCGGAACTCCTCCGCAGAAATCAAGAACGAGTATAAACAGATGTATGAGAGTGACCATGGAATCACAATTGCCAAAATACAGCTGTTTCTCCCTCTCCTCAGGAAGAAGAGAAACATTCAAAAAGCATCCAATATCTGGTACAACTGGTTAGGCACAAGCCCAGCACAATGTGAGAAGTGGACCAGACACATAGAAAAGGAGGTGAAGACCTGTAAAAGACCACTTGAGCCCAGAACAGATATAAATAAGTTATGGTGCAGCCTAAGAGAGGTTATCCTCAAGACAACAAACTTACATATACCGAAGTTCAAGCAGATACAAGTCAAGACATAAAACAGACAAGAAACGCACATGAGGGTCATATCGGTCAAGTTGATTGGACTAAGTCAACTCAAAAAACTCTTGGCAGAAGCAGTAACCAAAAAGCCTGGAACCAAAACAAGGGAAAGAATCACAAACCTTGCACGGAACAATAGACTAGAACTTCCAAATGAGCTAGAGAGTCCAGGAGACTTTGAAACAGTCAGAGTCTTGGTAATTGAGGAAATCAAAAACATCAAGCTCAGCTCACACAGACAACAGTATAAAGAAAACAGTGCAAGAATTAAAAAGACCATTATCAATCAGTTAAATTGGTTTGCCACAGATAAGAAGAGGATAATAGACAGTTTCCTCGAAAGGGAAAATGGAAGATTAAATTAGACAAGTTGATAGTAAAGACCGATGAACCAAATATCATCCTAGATGAGGAAGAAATCAAGGCACGAGTACGGAGCCACTTCGAGGAATGGACCAAGAAATCCACCCCGATTGATCCTCCACAGGAATGGCAAGAGGAATACACACCCTTACAACAAATTGATCCAGGCTGGTATGAAGGAGTCATTCAAGATTTCTCGACACTGGAAATAATTAACATTATATTGAAGACAAGCAAAACATCAGCACCTAATCCCTCGCAGATCCCATACATAGACTGCATCACCTTGGCCAAAAGGTGATTAGGAGCCTGAAAGTGATCTTTAATACAGTCCTTCAAAAAAGAGATATGCCTGCTGAGTGGAAAAGAAGAACTATATAACAATCCCAAAGACGTATGATTGGGTCAATGGCCTTACCAAAGTTAGACCCATTATGCTTCTGTAATCAGTCAAGAAAATCTTCACCAAAGGACTGGTCAACTGGCTGTTCAACATACTAACAAGGCACGAAATATTGTCGGAACACAACTGGACAGCGTTAACAGGGACGAGCACCATAGAACCTATTTTCGCAATTAACTCAATCATTGAAAATGTGAAAGAGAACAACAAAAAACTATAGATTCTCTTCCAAGACATAAGTAAAGTATATGACAATGTGGATCTGCATATCTTGACAAAATCCATGCAAAAGATCAAGCTCCCAGAGCCCCTCATCAACATTATCATGGAAAGTTTCAATGATTGGAAAAACACAGTGATTACAGGGGATGGGAATCACTGACCCATACACAGTCAGGAACGGAATCGACCAAGGGGATACTATATCACCACTTCTCTGGCGAATATACTATGACCCACTGATCAGCAGAATTAGCAGAATACACAAATATAAAAGCATGAATAGAAATTATGAAAGAACACAACTCACCATCTCCCGAAGCATCACCAATATATCAGTCATGGCATACATGGACGACACAGCATGGATCACTGAGAACCGTAAACAATTGGAAGCCATCACCAGCACAGCTAGTTTCTTCTACAACTTTGCTCAAGTAAAAGTAAATCCGAGCAAGTCAAAGCTTATCGTAATCAACAATAAACGAGAGGCCAAAATGATCTTTGAGTAAGATACAATTAAAGCATCCACTAGTGCAGTCCAGTACCTGGGAGTTTGGTTCAACTGAGATGATAGAAAGAAACATTAAGTAAACTTGCTTCACCAGACTATCTTGAATCTCGCAAATCATTTGCTTTGGAAGAAAGTATCAGATAAACAAATACAATACTTAGTCAACTACGTAATCCTACCCAAGTTGGAATATTTGGTACAAGACCTTTGTCTAACAGAGATCAAAACTGATCTCATAGACAAAAAATTGAGAAGGATAATCAAACATAAAACTGGATTTCCTACCTCGACCCCGAACTCAATCTTTTATAGCAACCTAGGCTACAATAATTTTAGCCTCAGAAACCATATGTTTCAGAAGCACCTGACCATCATCGAGGCTCTTCACAAGGCAGCCAATCATGTTGGCAGATTATGCAGAGAAAGAATAATGAACCTTCAGTGGGTAACCTGATCGGAAACTAGTATTCTAAAGGCATGCCCAAAGATCCACGCAACAGGCAAAAACTTTGTACAAGATATACTCATCCGTGCACAAAAGTAAGGTCTATCCTTTAGAGATAGATGGTATAAAAAGCTGGTGACAAAGGAAGAGTTGACATCAATCAAAGATTACATAGAAAGAAAATGATATGACAAATATAGAGACAAACTTAGAGTTAGCAACCTTAGATAGATCAAATAGTTCATTAACTACAACAAAAGCAAAATGATAAGCTGGGCCCAGATATGCTACACAAGCCATCGAAACGCATAGGAAAAATAGTTCCATTTTTATGAAGAAATCATCAATAAAATAATTACAAGAACAATTAATCCAGACTTCGCGACAAGACTGACAAATCTTCATCCAGGGGTCAACTCCTTTCACAACATGGTTTGGGCAGAAAGATGGAGCAACAATCCCTGAAGAAGCACAAGTTAATCTGGATTGCTGCTAAAAGAAATACAGGAGAGAAAAAAATACCTATAAGTAGACTGAGGAAAAAGAATACAAATACAATGACGGTCAGACACTATACCTGGCAGCCACACTCATCCTATATAATACCATGTATTGGGTGCAACATGAACAAATCAACCACTAATGATACCTGTATCATAGAAATGGCAAACAAAGACTCGATCGCAATCCCAGGAAGAAACAAGCAAAGCACCACAGATCAATGTAAAAGCAAAGTGACAGAGCTCCTAACATTACCACAAAGTATCAAAACAGGATAGATCACTAGAGAAGTCATGAATCTTGGGACCTTGAAGACATCCACGTTCCCAGTCACATTCGCACACAGGGTTAGACTGAATGGATTGGGGATAAAACAACCAAAGTGAAAATCAGCCAACTTCAACAGGACACAGAAAAATGGCAGAGAGTTAAAGTCACGACGGATGTGAGTTGCTATAAGAGATTTCATACAATCACCTTCCAGGTTAAAAACCTTGAGTCAGAAATAAAAACGGAAATCACATTTTTCAAAATTCTACTAAAAATATCATCAAATGAGGCTGAGTTTAACGCAATCATAGTAGCTCTCATATTCCTCCCACATGGAACAGAAATAACTATAAACATGGATAGCCAGATAGTAGCCACAGCACAGGTAGTTAACAGAAACAAGAGCAAGATAGTGAGACTCACAGAATATACAAAAGATCTTGCAAAGCTAAAGAACATCAAGATCAAAGTGAAAAAGATCCGAAGAAATGAAACCTGACTATCACCAAAGTAGATGGCAAGGCCAAGCGAGCAAGATCTAAATGGCAAACCACATGTCTTAACATAACACCACTCAATAGGAAAGAACTAGTGCTAGCATATAAGGATGGGATCATCAACCTTAATATCAGGGAAGCTGTCCGTAACCACTTCAGAAACAAGCAGGTCACTGACTGGTGTAGTTTGAAGAGGAATCAGGACCTCATGCTACTCAACAATGGAATCGACTGAGAAGCAACGGCAGACTACCTATGTTTTAAAAAAATAACCGTGGGCCCGACAGACATAGAGGATCATTAACGTAGGGCTTTTAAATTGAAGTCCTGGATACAGGAGTTACTGACTATGGTTAAACTACATTCTAGAAGAAGAGATTTATACAAATCCAACAGATGTGTCATGTGCAATGCGGCCACCGAGAACTAGATACATGTCCTCACATGCAAAGAAAACAAACTTGACTTTAATCTATGTATGCTAAAGATCATATCAAATTACCTCCAAAGTAGAGAGAAATGAAGTAAACCATGGATTCAAAGATAGGTCAAGAAGGTTGAACGTAACATACAATATATTTGGATTAACATGATATCTAGGAGCCTAATTCCCAGGGATATTGCAAATGTGATTTATGAGTGGACCAGAATTTTCAAGAAAAAGAAAACCAAGCATACTCTTCTAGAGTACTTTGAAAAAATACAGAACCTCGCAAGAGAAATCTGGCTACAGAGATGCGAGGCAACCAGAAA
Source organism: Acaulospora colombiana (assembly GCA_910592055.1). Taxonomy (NCBI): domain Eukaryota; kingdom Fungi; phylum Glomeromycota; class Glomeromycetes; order Diversisporales; family Acaulosporaceae; genus Acaulospora; species Acaulospora colombiana. Next base: position 2,637 of record CAJVPT010005384.1, on the reverse strand, counting down.
TTGGAAAAGATCCCAAGGGATCACTAAATTGAAAAAAAGAGCAAAAGGCAAATGAAGCCAGAATACGCAAGAAGACTGACCAGAGAAACCAACAAATGAAATTGGTTTTGACTGGAAGAAAACCAAGACTTTTAATTTTCTTTTCTCACAAAAACTCAAGAAAAATAGTGCTAACTCAGCTTAGGCAGGTTAGTTTTCTGAAAGGAAGGCAACAAGCCACGAAGGTCCATCCAGAGATCTGATCCAGAAGGTATCTTTTATAGTAATCTTACATATATACTAATATAGTCTGATTTCTAGTTAGCTCTGAAATAGATTGTACAATATAATATCTGAGTAAAAGCTAAATAAAAGATCAACTGGGGGCTGAGCCAGCTTTAAAAAAAAAAAAAAAAAAAATTTTCTATAATACAAAACTACAAGATTTAATTGCATAAGTCAGTACAATTGCAATAGATATATACAAAAAATATATTTGATCAGTAATAAAAAATAATCATATACTATATAAATAATTAAACAATATATGTTCTTAAATATATTATCAAAACTTAAAACTTTTATCAAAGTATTTTTTAAGTCACTAATATTAGTTCTACACAAGATCACAATAGACTTTTTTAATATATAAAAGTATATTAAAGAAATAACTTTTAAATAAAAAAAAATACTTTATTATAAATGACATAACCCGTGCAATAACTTTCAGCAATAAAAATAAGTATTGATAATAAAGAGTATTCAGACAAATAGTAAATAGATTAATGAACAAAAAAAAAACTCTTTCCGCTAATCCCCTTTTTCCTTAAAAATTTTCTTTTTTGATAATTTTCTTGAAAAAGAGAAGCCAGCCTAAAAACATCTTATTCCTTAAAGATTCAAGACTTAACAATAAACTAGAACATCCAACCATTCCCCCAAGAGATTACTTTATCAATTAAAAGAAGTTTTGGCAGTACAGCATTACACTAGCTTTACTTTACAAGAGAAGGAAAACACATCTGCAAGCTGATTCACAGTAAGCTTAGGAGAGTCCAATATCAACTTCCCAAGCTTTTAGCCAGACCGGTATTGGTTTACACCTTTCTAGGCACTAGAAAAAACTTTACAAACAATAGTTCCTTCCAATAAATCAGAAAAAACTCAAAGCTTGCAAAGCCCAGAAGAACATCAAAGGCTCTCAAGAACTAAACAGTAGAGTACTCTGATTCCATATATACCTGTTTAAATATCAAAACAAGTTATACAAACATGTACACATCAAACAATTTAATATCAAAACAACATAGCAAGGTTTATCAAGTGTCTACAGATAAATGATTGATTTTCATAACAAAGAAGATCAATATCAAATCCAAAAAATAAACAAGAATCAAATAGGAAGGATTAACAACTCATCCGAGTAAACAAGACACCAAACAAGACAATAAACAATCAACCCCATGTATCTTGCTAAATATAAACAAATAAACAAATTAAGGATAAACAAAACAACAAATCAGCATTTTATCCTTCATTACACATGACCAATATGACAAAGAAATGGCGAATCATGCAAATTGCCACGAAGAGAGAGCTATACATCCTTAATACCATAGTTAGAATAGTTGAAAAACATGACCAGAGGAAAGAGACATGGACTACCCAAATCATCTTCAACACTCTTACTACACAAGACAAGTTCAATCAGATACCAGTACCAACAGAATACTTAATACTCGATAGTATTCTTGCAAAAATTTTAAATGTAGATCCAATTACATTTATCAAAGCAGAGGTCCTTAAAACATATATCCTTTACTTATGGGTACAAGGTCAAGAAAGAGAAGAGGACCTTATGGCACCTTTCTTGGAAGAAAAAGTCTGACATATCTTGGAGCAAGATATCTCCACAAATGGTTACCCCCTCCATACTCCAAAAAATTTTCAGACCAAGGGTGAGTTTATAAACTCTATATTAAGAAATGCAACTTCGGTTGAGAATATCACTTTAAATGAAAACATGGAGTTCAAATAATAATCAATATTGAAATTTCAAATAACATTGAAGTTGAAATGGGTGACAAAAACATGAAGGAAGAGCTGGAGAAAGAACTTGAAATGGTAAACATTCAGAAAAGAGTTGAAGAAGAAAACATAGTGGAACAAATCTCCTACAATACATGAAACAAATCCACGCTATCCAGTTTAAATCCATTTTATATCACCAAGAAGGAAAAATTCAAGGTTGGAATTCTTATTTCCAGAATATCAGGAGATATAGAAAAAAATCAATTAGGCTATTTCCAAGGTGCCTTGAGTCTACCTAAAGACATGCTACCATTCAAAAAAGATTTTCTCAATGGAAATGCCTGGACAACTTTTACTTTTGAGAAAATAGAAGATGTCTTACAATGTATAGAGAAAATTAACAAGAAAGAAGATGTTAACTTTACCTTGATTCCTATACAAGCAGAAAAATGGGAAACTTCATACTTACCACTAGAAAAGAAATTTTTTAAACAAGAGATAGTAGAAAAAAAAAACAAGACAATGGTTGTCACATTGATAGATCTTGACTGCAGTCATACTCATCAAGAAATCAAGGCTGCCTTACAAAAATATGGAAAGGTCTCGAGTATCTATATTTACAACTAC
>CAJVPT010005383.1:0-12257 GCA_910592055.1 Acaulospora colombiana | reverse complement strand
AAAAGCCTCTCCTGAAATAAAACAACTTTGTTGTCTTGTTGGCCAAATAACAATTGTTCACTGACTTATTGAAATAAGTCTTTTACACTGGAAGTAGCACACAAGCTCCCATATATATAATCAATCTCTGCATAGAACAAGTATGCAAAGAAAAGAAGAAACTATGAATCCTAAGTTAGAACATGGCAAAAGTATATGACTCAGTCAATACAAAGATATTGGAAAAGGTGATAAAACATATCAAAATATTACAAAAAGCAATAAACATTATACGTGCACTCCATAGGGAAAGAAAAAACAAAGTTATCACCACACATGGCCTCAGCCCATGCTACAAGATACTGAATGGCATAAATTAGGAGGATACAATCTCTCCTCTTCTATGGCATATCTTCTATGCTCTCTTCTGGCAGAAATTGAATTACCAAATATAGAATATAGATACTCAATTAAGTTTAAGGAAAACATTGACATGCTATTCAGGAAAAAGCACCTGAATATTAAAGCCAGTGCATACATAGATGACATGACATGGCTAGCAGACAACCTGATAGAAATGCAGATGATCCTAAATATAGCCACAGACTTTTACAACATTAATGATATCAACATTAACCTATTGAAATCACAACTAATCATTATCAAAGGGCAGCCAAAAGACTTTGAACACAGCTTCACCCTCAAAGGAGGAACTATTCAAACTGACAAACCAAGTATACCAATAAGAATGCTAGGTATTTGATTAGACAGTTCAAGGAAGAAAGACTATCAAAAGAAACTTATAACTGAAAAAGTAAAGAAACTATACAAACTGATAAAATGAAAAGCAACCATAGATAAGCAGATATGATATATCTTAAACCATGTACTTATGTTGAGCATAGAATACCTACTGAATAACATGGTACTATTGGAAAGCACATGCAACCTTCTGATGGGAAAGATTGCAACAAAATATAAACACAAATGTGGTCTTGCTCAAACCTTTCCCGATACTCCCTTTACAATTATGCTGAATACAACATAAATCATATTTGAGATAGACAAATGCAATTATATGCAAGAAACTGGATAGGAAGAATGGAAAATGAGAAGATGCTAGGACAAATCTCCAGAATAGGACTCCAAAACCTATAAAACCTGTTCTGATCAATCAACACAGTAACAATGTATCTCAACCAGCCCTTTCTTAAAGCAGAACAGAATCTAGATCATGATACCTTGTGAATACTAAGAAAACATGGCTTTCAGTTTCACTTGAATCCTAAATTTTAATCTCTCAGAGAATAAGAAAGATCGATAATATGATTGAGGAGATAGTTATAGAACTCATGTATAATCAATACAGATACATATTACAGAAATACAATCTAATGTTTGTAGGACAAGTAATCAATTACACAGGAACAAGGATATTATACTGGAGAGAACTGGATGCCATAAATAAAACAAGGAAAAGAGGTAGCCCAAAATGATATAAAAATCTCATAGCAAGGCTTATAAGTACAGCTAGAGTACAAGACAAAATGGAGAACACAACACATAACCACTCAACATTTGATCAAGGAAAATCATTAACAGAAATTAACACCTACCATTCACATTGGAGGGTTACATTAAAACAAGACAAAGTAGTTATAGGCAAGAAAAAATGCAATAACAGTCCTAATATAGTAATTCTCATATACTACGCAAGAACAGAAGAACAATTATCAGTAGAAAGATGCAAAGAATGTGATCTTAACAAAGGGAAGAACACACCACCAGGATTGTGTACTTTCTTAATCAAAAAATAGCATGCAATTCAATCCCAATAGAGCATTTAAGTATATCAACCAAAGAAAACAAGGACAAGATCACAGCCACACTGTGTTGCAGAATTTCTTTAAAGTTCACCATCAAAGAACTTAGCAACTTGATAGAAACTATATAAACAGAAAAACCTTACATGCAACTTAACATCAACAACAACAACTGGTGAGCAATCAGCTTCATCAAGTTCTTTACTCTTAACAAGCTGGAACTGAACATTCTGATCATGATCCAAGGACAAATAAGAGACTACAAGATAGTTACAATCTATACAGATGTTCAGTACAAACTATGGGAACTAGCCACACATGGGCTTCAACTAGATATTCAAAGATGAAACAGAAACTAAGCACTCCTTCCAAGGACAAACCCAGTTACATGCCTCCTTAACTAGAGCAGAGATAATGGTAATAACAATGATAATAAATACCTTCAACAAGAACACAACAGTACACCCATATACTAATAGTCAAATAGCAATAGCAAACTTAACAGAAATTTTGAACCCCACAAGCCTCAAGCAAAAGAAGAAACCCAACCAAGCATTAATTAATATTTTAATCACATTAAAAAACAACAAAATCTACACATAACTTTTTACAAAGTGAAGGTGCACTCTGGAATCCTCCTTAATTAAGAAGTGAACAAGTTAACTAGGATTAATCCTACATCACAACACATGAAACCTAATTGGAAGATCATAAACATAAAGAGACAATACCAGGAGTTACCCCTTATAGAAACAACATGGGACACAACAACAATAAACATTCCAGAGAAGAACCTAGTAAAACAAGTCAACAAAGCTATTAGACTGACTAAGTGAAAATTATTCAATAGAACATAAAACAACTTCATAGACGAGAATTTCAGAGACATATATTGGAAGCACACATTTGCCACCTTATACCCATCTAGAATAAATGCACATAACACATCAGACCACTATTACATGTTAAAATTCAGATTAAATCTTTGGTATGAAGAGCTTCCAATTCTACACAAACTATACGATTGTTTTCTCAATTTACAAAGATAACAAATGCTTCAAATTTGATATAATCGAAGACATAACACATCTCTTCATATATTGCAACAGCATAGAAACATTAAAGAGGAATTTCTATAGGATCTTAATAAAAAATGCCTTATCAAAAGTTAAGAAGAAACGCAAGAAAACTTTCAAGGACACATATATAGGCATTCCAATTGAACAATCCCAGGAAGCTCAGACTACTAATAAAAGGGGCAGTTCTAAAAGAAATTCCATGTGTACTGGAAACAATCCTAACAAACAGAAATGCCAAACCCAAAACTATTATAAACACAATGAAGGAATGAAAGGAACTACTATATGACATATGGAAAATAAGATAAGATATGAGGTAATACAAAATCCGAGGAAAGTACAAGGCATACAAAGATGGAACAAATGGATAAAAACCAGAACAGAGAAGTATAAGAAGCAAGCGAACCCAGTGGTGACACAACAATTTTTTTTAGACCTAACTAGAATAATAAATAATTATATCAACAGCTATATAAAGTATTAAACAAATATTTTTTCTTTTTTATCTTTTTATATGACAACTGGCACAGCTCCAGCATGTTAGTTTCTCTTCCTCAAGGGAAGAGCAACAGGTCACGAGATAGCAAATAGTTTATTGAATTTTATTATTACTGAATATATATCCTTATACTATAGTTTTATCACATTTTATATATGTAATTTGAAGAAAATAATAAAACGAGACTGTGCCAATCAAAAAAATATATATATATATATATAAATTTTATAATTTGTAACTATATAGTTAATGATTTAAAAATTGTCAAAATTGAAATTTATAATAAAAACATAATAAGTGAACTCAAACTTTTGAAAGCAACTGTATAATATACTCAAACTAAGAACTCAAAGAATTTTAAAATAAAGAATATTTTTGAAGTTATTTCAAAAAAATACATGCTAAAGATATTGAAAAATCTTGTGATAATTGATATCAGTCAAAACAGAATAATATTATTAGATAAAGTATGAGATAGCGACCATAGTATTGAATATATCTCAAGAATTTAATGAATATTTTAAGTATATGGTAATAAGTTAAGAAGAAATTTGCATATGATATAGTTTCTTACTTATGAAGAATGAAAAATTGACTGAAATAGTTCAGGTCTCTGCTTTTCTAGAAATTAATATACCACTGAATTAAGGTCTTGGAATAATATCACTTACTAAACTTCATATTTGAAAAAATATAATCAAAAGATTGGAACAGAAAATTTCTGCTATTCTGTAATAATACATCATTTTTTCTCTCTTTTCAGAAATTAATTTAGGCTCTGTTTTTCTTTACTTGACAGAATTTGCATAGGAATTTGATTTATTGTCTTTAGTATAAATTCCATATCACAATTGCAATAATGCAATTTAAGCACAAACACTATATACCTTCCTTTTTTTTTCTTTCTTTTTCTTTTCTCCTTTCTCTATTCCTCCCAAAAAAATTTTCAACACTGATTAGTCTTTGATTAGTAACAAGAGATCCCCTGTATCAATAGATGTTGAATATTTTGTTGCAGGTTCTATCATGTTAGTCCTGTAATGGGTAACAACAAGCTAATTGGTGGAAACATCTTAGAATATATTCTAGATAAAGTTCTCCTCAATTATACAGTTTATGTATTTGATGTGAACATTTGGTATTCCTGAATAGGTTATGATTTTGTTTTTAGAAGAGAAGTATTTACACTAGATGGTCATGTATTTTTCTCTATCCCAATAACCATTTTCACATCATTTTCAATCAAATTACTTTATTTTCATTTTCTTATAAAATAATTATTTTATGACCACTTGTTTTATTGGTATGGCGAATCAATTTGTATGGTTTTTAATATTTTAATATCATGATCCAAATTATCATTTTATTAAATATATCTTAAATTAATGGTCGAATTATGGATAAAAAAAAAAAAAAAGTAATCAAACCATTTGATACGGTAGGTCAAAAATAAATAATTGCTAACTAAAAAATCGCATTCTTTTCTAAATTATGGTTGATTAAAAAGCAATTAGTAATAATATGCTAGAATATGAAACTAATTATATAAAGTTTAGAAAAATTGATTAATGAACAAGATGATTTAATCGAAAAATAGCCATCACTAGGAAATTAATGTGGTCGCAAAAGTTTTTGGGGGCATTCTAATTGTGACCACATGTTTAACCGATTTTTAGAAATAATTCCAGTTACAGTAAACTATAAATTTCATCGATTTCATAATTTTTACGGTTTTCGATAAAATTATTATTTTTAATTTTGATAGTATAGCATTTCTTGTATAGGAAATAAGAATCTTGGCATTAAAAAAAAAAAAAATTTTTTTTGCAAGTCACAGAGATAACATACTCCGCATGGTATCACAAAGAGATGATGCCTAAAATTTTGTTTGCCAAATAAACAGCTGCGAGAGATAAATAAACAGTTGGTGCGTATTATTAATTTAGTTGTGCCAGCATAAAAGGGACCACTCGTTCTTGTTTAGACATGTGGTTGATTGACATGTTCATGTTCAATGCAGTACAAGCGATCTGCCGTATGACCACATGAAATGGAATTGAGGTAAAGGATACGTGCGAGATGTGTGTCATAGAATGATTACTTGAGTAGAAGAACAATTGGTAAAGATGTTATTTACCTTCTTTATATATATACATACTGTATATACACTACATATTTCTATTTTTTCTTTTCTTTTTATATTCTTCATTTTATTATTGGTTTTCTTTTCTATTTTTCTTTTTACTTTCTTTTCAGGGTATAAAACGCGCGACTTTCATTTTTCGCTTTGAAGAGTGTGTGATTCGTGTTTTTTTTATTAATTAGATCTCCAAAGATAATGCACTACTACGTACAGTATATTGTTAATTTACAGAATGTCAGTGTTTTAAGGAATAAAGAAAAAAATAAAAATAAAATGAAAATGCTACATAATTGTGAAAAAAAAAAATTAAAAAATCAAGATTTACAGGGGTATCGGTATTAATTATACAAAAAATTTCACGAGACTCTTTAACTCAAAGCAGACGCCACCATTATGCCCTTGAAGTCATGTGATAAAATACAAAAAAAGTTTTCATGGATTTCTCAGTCGAAAACATCATTCCCTAACACCGTTTCTATCAAATCGTATAAAATGACTGAGATCACCGTTAGGAGCGCACCCGCTGAACAGATGTAAGTAATCCATAGTCGTTTCTTGGCTGACACCGGGAAAGCTTTAAATCGTTCGGGGGGAATCTCGAACACGAAGGAGTCACTTTTTTCACTTTTGCTGTGTTCCGACGAGGATCTATCTGTCTCAACTATGACATCTTGATGGCCGCCTTCCTCACACAGTACAATCGTCGGTATGCTGGTTCTTTGCGAGTTAATTTCAGTGCTTGGAGGTGGCGATACACGACGACGATTGGATGTTATGCGATTTAGAATCGGTATCGATTGGAGACTTCGGGCGATGTAACGGCTATTTGAGTCTTCACATACAGATTCGAATTTTCGTGATGTTGGAACTGGCGGAGCGGACACTACTCGACGTTCTGGATTGCCTTGTGACGGTGGTGGCAAAGTTGAGATTATTAAGCATCCACTATCGTCCACATCCAGGACCCTGAGATCAGGATTCGTTGCTGAATCATCGATGTTGTTACCATTTAATATGCCCAGAGACGCGTCTGTTGTATCACGTGATATTTCCTTGGCGATTGTCTGTATACCTATCCAGTCTTTGATGGACCGAGCGCTTCTCACCGAGGCTTGTCGTTTGACCTCAGCTATACAAACAATTCATCGACAAAAGGGTTAAATGGTAAGAAATATAAATAAATAAATAAATAAATATATATATATATTACAAGGAGCACAGATATTATGGTTGGTTACCTTCAATCTTCACCAATTTTATGTTTGCTTCTACAGCAACTTCGGGTTTCTGACTCAGGTAGTACAGGTAGAATGGGATGATGAAGTTGCAAAAGCTCGTGAAGAATACGTTCACCCAATTAACAAACGTGTTGAGCCAGGTTCCGGTTTGGAAGGGCATCACGATGATCCATGGAAGAATGCACGCGAGGAAGGTTGCCGAAACTATCAATCGCTTATCGATTAACGTCTGATCGTACCTTTTTCAAAGTCGATTGTCCAATCATATAAATTTGTTACCTCTTCCGCAATGTCCCGATCGAATCAAATTGTAACGAATGACAATAGTGTATACAGGGATACTTGTAATCAACACTGCAACCGGGAACACATAAGTGCTGGCCGTGGTCAACCAATTTTTTTGGTTGGATTCATTCATGACGGCGATAATGTCCGACGTTGGATTAATTTGAAATGCCATCCCACCAACCACCCCGAGTAAGATGTAGCCCGTGGTCGCGATTAGATTGGAATACCACACGGATTTCCGTATGGAAACATTGGGACGCTATTTTTTCAAAGTTGACGGGTTAAAAAGTGTGCGCCTAAGCTAATTACATGCGAACACGCCTTTAACCTACCAAATCGTTAACCCAACTTGGAACGGTTGTAATGAAGGCATAATTGAATATCACTGTTCCAATGACATCGCTCATATTTTCACCGATCAGTGGAACGTACGAAGTTTTCAGTCCTTGCTTGAAAAATGTAACGAGCCAACCGCAGAAAATAAACACAAGTCCAAATAACGAGGCTAGGAAAAACACGGGAACATGAAGGTGCCACACGTTATTGATTCTGACGACGAATGTATCTCCTTAGATACTGTATATATATAACACGCACCAATCTGGACTTTGATATTATCTGACAAGGAGAAAATGCTCAGGGGCATAACCATGACCAAAGTAATCTGAAATTAATCGTGTTAGGAATGTCAGTCTTATCGGGTCATCTAAAGTTTCTTTAATTACCCGAATCACCTTACCAGAAATCCTAATGTTGCGACCATATAATTTGTTCCAAATGGACTGTTGAAATCACCTTGTTGGTATACACAGTAGAATCCACTTTCCGGATATATTCCTAGCCCACACGTCTTGCCAAAAAGCGATATCAACACCGTGTCCATTGACTGCGCGGATAATAATATCGAAGCGATGTTGACTGATTGAAGTGACACGAAAAGGAATAGTTGAATGATAAGTCGTGTTCGCTTGTTGGTCACGAGAATTGCGGTGAGATGAGAGAATTCAATTTTGCGCTATTAATAGAATGCACCTAGTTAGATTCGAAAAAATCGAGATCACCGAGAATTTGAATTGGAGATTTACTTGAAATTTATCATTTCCGTCAATCGCACTGGAAGCTTCGCATAGTAGCAGCGAAGCTACACAACTTAGTATTGAGATTAGGACGAATGCACCAACCGTTCTATCAATTTTAAATTGTCTTCATTAGCCTAGCGAATCGAACAGTGAGAGGGGTGCAAAGATTTTTTACTCACACGAACCAACCAGCACTCTGGAATAATATGGGTACTTATGAAAGGGAAGGGATATATATGAATGAGATGTTTATGACTATATCCTATTGAGAACAAAAGGATTAAAAAAAAAAAAACGAGCGGTGATAATACGTAATACGTACTCGTGACAAGCCCAGGACCGGTGATAGAGGAAACGAGCAGGGCGATACTGCCCAAGTATGAAATTCCCTGAGATTCCGGTGTTGCGGTTGTTGAATCCATGTCAAAGGATTTTTTTGTGACATCCAAAGTTGTTAAAAATTGATATATATAGAATCGCTGGAGTTGCATTCAGGTGACTGATATGCAACAAATCTCAATTAAGGTAATTAAGGTAAAAAAAGAAAGCTAAATGTGGTAATTAATTTAAATTTGCGACAATCACGATAAAGGATATTTGTTCTTTCACGCACACACGAATAATGCAAGGGTATGACAAATTTCGTACATGCTTCACCGGTCACAGTTCTATTTGCTATTTTAAACACCTTCTGTGTAAATCTTTGCATTAAAATTTCCGATTGTGTACTGTATAAATATTCGTTCCACAGCACAACTATTTTACTTTTTCCGAAAAAAATTTGCGTTTCCGTAATCCGAAAAATTCATCCGAACATGAACGAATACATCGAAAAACAGCTGTGCTGTTGAAAATGAACAGCAACATATTGAATCCGGTAAGGTAAATAATGTAGACCATATGAAGAGCAGGTTAATGTGGGGGTGTCACCTTTCTCGTCTTCGTGGTCGAATCAAACACTTAAAGTAAATTGTTCGATTCGCTGATGTTTAAGATCTGCAGAAACGTTTTAACGGCGTAGATGTATACACCGTCAATGTGCTGCAAATATCCGAATACACTTATATCTCCCTTTCGATAAAACTCGCTTAATGATTTTGTTCATGACACAATCCTTCTTCATTTTGAGTCACCCAAACACGCATCAACGTGGATCCTGATCATATTCCCAAACATCCAGAGTCTCTAACAATAAAAGTTACACCGAGTCACTCTTACGAGATTGGATTTCTATAGTGACACCATTTCCTGAAAAAGTACAGAACTGACTGAAATATCTTCTGGATTTTTTTTTTTTTTTTTTCAAGTATTTACTGTGGAGTAAAATCAGCGCCAGTCGACGAAATTTTTATTGCCATTCATTATTCAAAATACCTTTATCAATTGCATAGTAATTACCGACGATGTTGTTATTTATTTAATTACAAATTGTGTGCATAATTGTGCAATTCTTTGCGCATAATATATTTTCCTAATTTGGAAATCGGGCCTATACAGATAATCGTCACGACGCAGAAAATATTTTGAAAACAAACCTTCAACGTGCGTTAACTGAATTAAGTGTCTAAAAATATCGACACAACTAATTAGAGCATGGCACTCGGATGACTTGTCAACTTGTACTTTAATGATGCATTTTGTACTTTGCCATAATCACCTCAATACAGCATAACGGAATACTGTGCGTACATTGGCACCTTACTATCTACGTATTACCTGTTCGATTTTTTTTTTTTTTTTTTTTTTTTTTTTTTTTTTTTTTTTTTTTTTTATATAAAAAAAAAAAAAAATTATAACGAGATCACGGTAAAATTTCATGGATTCGAAAGAGATCTCGTATAAAACCGGCCGGGCAGTGTAATACTTTTTCCAATTTTTGCATTCTGTAACACAGGCGATATGGGAATTGCCATAGGTATTGTAAACAAAGATTCAAATCCAACCCATGTGGTCGAAATACTGTATATCACTTACTGGTTAACGGTTACAACAAACTCTCTTCTTTTATCTCTATCTCAATTTACGAATAGTCTTTCGCTGAAATTTGAGAAAAACCAACGGCGATGGTTGTACGATGTGCATGATGCACAGTACAGTAATTCATTATTGCGCTTGATCGGACATTCGATTTGCAGAAAATGATGCAAAGATCACATTAAAATACCAAAATACTCTATATGAACAATGTATTTGGCAATATTTAGCTCCATCGGCTGATTAACTTCGAAAAAAAAATAAAACCCATTCGGCCAAGGCGAGGACGATTGGTGTCACCCTGTTACTCATATACCATAATATAACCCAATGGCCTACTTGCCTCCCTAATTATGGAACCACAAGAATGAACATTTAATTTGTTAAATATTTGATTTGCACTCGGTCGAGGCGAGGTACTGTACATACTGTGATTTTGAGACCAATTTTTGACCAAGCGACAGCGTGTGAATTACGTACGTTCTGATTCCATTCGTAGAAGGGATTCTCCCTCGTGATCAAAAAAAAAGAAGAAGCTTACATTCGGCAATATGGTTTGCCTAACTGCAAGGTCACTCCTTAATTTTCGAGAGGAAGGGTCCGGTGATAATACCTCATGCAATTTCAGTTTTTTTTTGTGAACCGTCCATTGAATAAGCAACCATCTTACGATATGTACTCACATACTGTATCTATCAATATTTGATTATCTCGGTAAATATACTCCAGAAATACGATAAAGTTGTCAATTACCTACGATAATTCCATTTATTTATAAAGTTATAGACCACTTGTTATATTCCAATACTAACACGTCTGCCCCAACCAAAAAAATTCGAATGTCAAGGATTTCTATGATTAGCCCAGTCCAGGATCAGTTAATACTGTATATGGTACTTTCATTCTGGTCTTCGTTACGAAAATCTTGATATTCTGTGATGGATCACAATCTGCAGTGCCAAGAGGTGCACCAATTTGCGTGCTTAATTCTTGAGATGCTTTACGTATACGTATTCGGTAATTAACGTTCTGCATCGGATTTTTGGGGTCTGAATAAGGACGCTGATATACATTACGGTAGGTGTAGCACAGCATTTCGCTAGTTACCCTATCATTATTATTTCCGTTTGATAAAAAATAAATGTTAAATAGGTCGGAACACGATGAAAGGAAAGATTGTCCGATGTCAAAAGTCATACAACACCTCTCACTGCTCTATCCTATCGTTATCGGCTGATTCTTCGAAGTTTATTTATCCCCTTGACCAAAGAGCATCGGTAGTGCTTGATGCTCAATGGTTAAATTTTTACGTAATACGTAACCTGTCGATCTGGTTATCATCAACAACCAATAGGCCGTCTATTATATCAGAATGGAATTAAGAAAATTCTTTAGGCATAATTCCTATGACCGAAAGATGTGTTTTAAATCAAATCTTGTCAGACTTGTTAATTGTCTGATGACAGATGGTTTGATAATTTGCACAAATCAATGTAACTGGCGCAAAACGATGCGGGTCAATAAAAAACGGGATGGCCGTCAAAGGAAACCGAATTCGTGACATTTAATTTAAAGCAAAGGCCTCGAGCAGGCTCCACGACAAATGCACGCATCACACGACTTACTGCAGATACAATAATACACTATAAATTATTAAATTCAATTAAATCTGGTCGAAGGTAATTACATAAATGATTAACGGTCAAACTAAAATTAATTTAATGTCGAACAGTTGACAAAATTATTTTGCCAATAGTTATATAAATCGATTCCCTTTAAGCTATCAAAAGATCATATTAAAATTATTGTTCAATAAAATGGTAAAACTCCTTTCTTGTTAATTATATGCACGTACTGTATATTGTTTCAATTTTTATTTTTATTGTATGATCATAACCTTATAACTTGCTATAATTTCCATTAAAATAAAAATTAGCAGTTAAAATTATGCCAATGCTATAATTAAAATATAATTAAAGCAATAAAATGATTTCATTGGCATACATAAAATTGATTTTTTGGCATCATGTGGATGGTAAAACCAATAGAATCAGTAAAATTAATAGAATCCAACTTTGAAATTTTTTTTTTTTTTTTTTTTTTTTTTTTTTTTTTTTTTTTTTTTTTTTTTTTTTTTTTTTTTTTTTTTTTTTTT
>CAJVPT010005382.1:0-12257 GCA_910592055.1 Acaulospora colombiana | reverse complement strand
ATTACCCTTGCATCGAGAAGACACATCTAAGCATACTATACGCCCGTCACCCATTTCAACACGAAGTGGGGCATCATTATTACTAAGAACCATATATCCAGTGAAATCCTTGATTGTTTTTGGTTCAATCCCCTTATGCTCTATAGTTATATATGGCTCAGTAATAAGGGATTTTAAATGGTCATTAGCTTTTTGCCATTCTCCCGATACCATCCCTGTTTCATTTAAAAGGATAAGCTTTTTAGCTTGGATGCAACTATTGAATCGTCCTAATATTTTTCCGAGATCTAATGGTGCAAAGAATAATTCTTGTCCTAAGACTTCCTTACCAATAAAATCAGTTAAAATATTTTTTCCTGAATGAGGGGGGGAATGTAATACTAAAACAGTTTCAGGCTTTTTGTCTGGATATTGTGCAAGATAAGCCAATCAGTTGATAACATACAGTAGCTGTCATAAAAAATGCACCATGCATGTATGCTAATCAAAATGATTATTATTTCTGAAATAAAGGTTTGAATGTTCTTAAAAATTGTATGATATTATTGATAACTATATTTAGTAAATAATTAAATATATCTTAACTAAATTTATTAAATAATGAGTGAGAATTGTCTAATTATTCTAGAAAACAATGGTGCATATTTTTTTATTTTTTTGTATAAATATCTGTATATTTTGTTTTTGCCATTAGATTTTTTCAAATCTACAATTATGATTAATAAAAAATAAACTTAGCAATTATACTTTTTGTATTAATTTAAAAATGCCACAATTAACTATAGAACAAAAAGCTCAAGCTATAATATTAATCGAAGAAGGATATTTATTGCGTAATATTGGAAACCATCTTGGTACATATCATTCTACTATTCTTCGATTAAAAAAAAGATTAAAAAAACAGGTAACATTAAAAGAAAGTCTGGATCTGATCGACCCCACAAGTTATCCAAATGAGAAGAGCGAGAATATGTGTGAAAAATTTTACGGGGTGAATGTTTAACAGCAATTTCAGTTCAAAAAAATTACTTATTGATAATGGTATAAAATTAAGTCACAGTACAGTACTTAAAATATTAAAGGAATATGGTTTAGTAGCTAGAATTAAGAAAAAAAAACCTTTACTTACAAAAAAACATTGTCAAACATGATTAAATTTTGCTAAAAAATATAAGGATTGGTCGGTAGAAGATTGGGGCAAAATTATATAATCAGATGAGTCAAAATTTCAACTAATTAATCCAAATGGATGAGAAAAAGACCTGGTAAAAAAATTAATAGTCATCATATAAAACCAACTGTTAAATTTGATGGTGGATCTATCTTTATTTGAGGATGTATGACTTGGGAAGGTCTTGGGTACTTATGTCGAATCAATAAAAAGTTAGATTCACAACTTTATGTAGAAATTTTATCAAATAAATTTATAAAAACTTTAGAATATTATGAATTAGATAAAAATAATATTATTTTTATGCATGTTAATGATTCTAAACATAAATCCAAATATACTAGCAATTGGATTAAAAAAAATAATATAGAAACATTAGATTGACTACCATATTCACCAGACCTAAACCCTATAGAACATATCTGGAATGAAGTAGAATACAGATTAGATAATTTAGAAATAGAAATTAATAATATAGAACAATTATGGGAATCAGTTAATGATGTATGGAATTCAATTGACATAGAATTTTGTAGAAAGTTAATTGAAACTATGCCACATAGAATTAAAGATATTATTGTAGCTAGGGAAAGTTATATAGATTGGTAAGGAATAATTATAAAGTTTTTTTAAAATTTAATAAACTAGTATATGTTATATCCGCTAATAAACTTTTTTTTAAAAAAGTGTCAAAAAAATCACACCATCAAAATTCAAAAAATTATTTTTTTTTTTACAAATTTATTTTTAAATAATAAAAAAACTTATATAAATAAATAAAGTAGCTTATTAAATATTTAAATATAAATTAGTTTAAATTTTTATCTTTTTTCTAGTAAAACATGATTAATTTAAATCAAATAACTTAAGTGGTGCATTTTTTATGACGGCTACTGTACTCAGAGAGATTTTTATCCCCATTGCACCAAAATTTTTCTATATGCCAAGTAATCAGATCAATGAGAGCAAAGTTTATTTCTATTGATGGACGAACTTTGAATCCTAGAAACAGATTAAAGAATTTGATATTTAATGGAGAGGTGTTTGGATAATACGGTAGAAAATCTATATTACTATAAAGAATCAGACCTTTTGGAACTGCCCGATTTATTAATGTTTTTAATTCTACTGACTCTCCTCCATGTTCGGTTATACTAATCTCATATTTGGCAAGATCTAGTTTGGATGCCATATCAAAATAAAGACCATTATCTGAATCTTCCATTTTAAATAACCACAGTCTTGAAGTTGTTTGAACACATGCAATTGTTGCTTGAATTGCTTCATATACCTCTTTGCATGTATATTTTTGTTCAGATACACACATATCTAGCAGGTTTTTCCATACAAAATGATCGGTTGGATTAGAAATTCTGGATTGTTCTAGTTTGGGGGAATTGAAAGTTTATTTTCTCGATACTTGGCTGATTCATTAATAGTAAGTTTTATTGAAGGTTTTCTTGTTCCAGGAACTCTCTTATCATTTGTACGATAGCAATAGAAGCTATACGATTTCTTATTTCGAATAACATATGCATTATCATTCTCATGTATGTGATTATTTTGGTCTTTATCTTCCCGTTTACATAATGGACAATTCGAAGGTACTATGCGTTTAAGATAAAAAGTGTTAGGATAATTTTCTGTAGAATACGATACTTCATATCCTGAAATATCAAAATGCTCCAGTAACTCCTTTACTAATTTGAGCTCAGTTTCATTACTTTCTATACTATTATTACATATTCTAATCAACTCTGAAATGGGTATGAAAGAATTTTCTATATTCAATCCTGGAGTGGATGAATGAGAATTGTTTACATTCGAGTTTAAAATATTTAAGACCGGACTGTCTATAACCGGTGCCTTGTCATTAGGTGGGCGAAGCATAAAATCAAAGACAGAACTATCTTTTGGAAAAACTGCTTTCTTCACCTGGACATGTACATTAGTATTTTTAATAATTTTTGGAGTTCCGAGTATTCCAAAGAGAATGGACATTTATTTGCAATGTTATCGACAATATCTTTTTCTTGTAAATCAATTGGAAGTTTTTTGCGAACGAGTTCAGTAAATACTGCAACTTTAGCAATATTTTTGAGTCGGAGACCAAAAGTTGATATATGAAGAGATATTTTTTTCTCGTCAGTACTACTGGCGATAGTTAATGTTTTATGATCCCAATCCGGATATATTTCTAGACACACTTCTTTAAAGGCGCGACAAAGTAAATCCCGTATTTCTTTAGCTGTAAGCTTAAGCTTATGTTTAGTTTTATCAAACTTTTCTCTAGATAAATCAAAATCAATAAAGGGACGAAGTGGCTCATCACCATCAATGAATTCGTGTAATGAATGTCCTTGCCGTTCACTAAGTATAGCTTCTATTCCATCCTCAGTATCTGTCCTTAGGAATTGTCTTGGTCTTACGCTATCATCACGAATTTTATACCTATATTCGGCTACACTGTTAACTTTGGCCCCCCGGTGGTAGAAGGCCCCGTTCCCTTCATTCTCATATCCCGGCTCGTGTTCTTCCTCTATCTCTGGCTCGAAATTTTCCGAGTTTTCTGGGCTCTCTGGTCGATAAGTTGGTGCTTCTGCCACTGCCGGCGCGTGATTAATACTTTCCTGGAAATTTTGGGTATCCATGGCTGGTATAGTCGAGTGTTTTTGTAATATATTACCCTGATAAAAAAGTTTAAATCGAAAATAATTATTGAATATTTTTACCTGAGATAATATTATACGGAATCAAGTAAGTTTTGACAAATAATAATCAATGACAGGAACTTATATTTGTCAGTATCTTACTAATGATGGGAAGATCTGTGGTCGGCCTTGCTATCGGCAAGAAGGTTGTGCTATTCATTGGAAAAGGCGTCAACGCGCCCCCTGTTTAGAATATGGTAAACCGACTGCTTCTAAGTATAGCTTATGTAATTTACATGCGGATAAATGTCACGCTAAAGCCTTTTATTATCGGAATAAGCTATCTAAAATGGTACAGAACGGGCAAACAATAGAATCTTTGACGCGGATCCTCGATGAAACTAAATTGTTGTCCATGTCCCTAGAAAAAACTGACCCTAGAAAAAAAAAAATAGTTAGGGGCGGAAATGAGGCCAACGATTTGACGTTTTCCAGACCATAGAATCTTTTTTGGATAGCTGTCCCTAGAGGTCCTAGTTGGCCTAGCAAAATCTCAAGTTTCTTACTTTTTTATTTTTCTTTGTTTATTATACATATATGATATTTGTATATATATACGTATTATCTATTATACTGTATATAATAAGTACCATAGAGTAATTCTATTTTTCCTAGAATTTTAGTTTTTTCTAGGGTTACTAGGGAAAGTATAAAAGAAAGGAATCAAACAGCTCCAGAAAGTCAAAAAGCTGGCCTTAGTAGCGGTCCTAGTAAAATTTCAATTAGGGTCAGCAAGGGTCAATATACTTTGATATAACATATCTTTAAACATGATTGAAATCGTCTTAATAACATTCTCCAATAACGTTTTGAAATAGCGTATATATAGCATACTAGGTAGGATACACTTTAGCTATACGCCTCCACAAATGACGATATAATCCAATCGGGTCATCAAACTCGTAATAACACAACCCAATAACATGTATATAGCATAATTGGATATAGCATTTGTGCGATTAATCGCAAGATATACTATTACTTTTTTTTTGCTAATGTGTCCAGTGATGGGAATTGACCACGAACACCAAGCCAGCATACAAATATCGCAATCGACTGTCAAACTCACGTTAAGGCCAACAAGTTAGCATAACCTAACTCAGCTATTTTATTGAACGGTAAGCCAACATACGATATCAAATGACAAATAAAATGTATTCGATTTATCAAACTCGCGATAACAATACGGGGATGTCATAACCTAAGTCAGTTATTCTATTGTAGCAGAAATCACCCATGAACACCGAACCGGTATACTATATAACGTTATCGAATTTGGGTTATAATAGAAAACACGTCACTCGAATGATGGTACGTCTTAACCTAATTCAGGTATTTCTTCCCAAAGGAAATAGACTGGAAAGTCAAATTCAATATCGATAATTTTTTAATCACTCATATAAAATTTGTATATCAGCTTAATGTTCTAAAGAGTATACAAGCTGTCTACCTATCTATGTGTCATAAAATTTGGATCATGACACCTTAGTTTGTGTCATAAAATTTGAATCACGACACCTTAGTCTGTGTCATTCTAGATAGTATTATAGTTAAAATATTAAAAGTAAAATATGATAACCTTTCACAAGGAATGAATCCTAACTTAATATATCACATATCTTTGGTAACAAGGTAAAGGAATTAAAGAAGATTTCTTACAATCCTACATTGAAGATAAGCTCATGGAAATTATCAAGAATTTTGAAAATCAACATAAATCAAAGTGACAATCAATGAAAATCATTGAACAAATATATAATGAATCAACAATAGACAATAAAGTAATAATGATATGTGCACAAGAGATCAAAAAACTGGAATCAAAAAACTCCAAGAAATAGTAAAAAGATAATGTATTAGTGAACATAGCTCTTATATCACTAGAAATAGAGACATGACATCACCAACGAATCTTTACTTCATAAAAAAGAAAGGAACTTATAGATTAGGTGCAATAACAATCAATATTTCAGGAGACATAGAAAACAAAACTAAGGCATATCTAAGTAATACTCTTAAACTTTCACAAGAAAAAATAAACTTGTTATGAAAAAAATTTATCAATGGAAATAAGTAATTAATTTTTTGAGTATAAGAGAAAAAAGATATTATAAGATGTATTGAAGAAGTTAACTGAAAAGAAGATAACTTCATTATTCAAAATATAATACCATTGATCACTTATAAGAAACAAAAAACAGAAACAAACCTAGATAGAAAAGTTTTTCAAGAATCCAAAACCAAAGAAGACATTACTATCTGATATGTATATTTGGTAAACATGAATTAGAAAAACAATAAGAACCTCATAAAAGCATATCTAAAAAGATATAGAGAAGTTTAAAACATTCATATCTATAAGGTAAATACAAAACCACATGTAAAAACTTATATAAAATGGCACAAATATTTTAGCCTAAATTCTGAAGAAATTTGAATGACTTCAATTAGTACAGAAATATCAAGAACTGTATTTTTCAAGTCTGAGCTTAGTAATAATGAAATTAATCAAATATTAATTAAAAGAAATAACAACTTAGCAAGACTCCTAGGTACTGACAAAACTTACATCAATCTAATAGTCTGAGTATTGAATAGTACATAAGCTAAGATATGCTACACATTCAAAGATCCCTATATACTCAAGAAGTATAACTTTACAGAGTTTGCTTTAAGACAAAAGAAGAAAGAAACAAAGCATACAAAAATATATTTTTTTACAGAGATATCGCCTCTTACGGAGTATCAAATACATATTCAAAATAGAAAAACAGAATCTTAAAGATGAAGATAGAAATATAAGATTCAGGTTCAGAAATATAGAAATAGACAATGAATCAACATCTGACTTACAATAAGATAATGAATTAATAGAGTCTATTTCTAATCCAGCAAGTTATAATAGGTTCAAAAATTTGAAACAGATTAGGCAGTAAAGTAATAATAGAATAAGGCATTGTCATGGGTTACGTGAATGACACAATTTATGCGTAATGATCTAAAATCCAAAAACCTGAAAGTTTGCATGAAATATTGAGTGTCATAAGATAAGAAACTATAGATAAGATTCAGGTACTAATAAGAGAACTATGTGTATCTGATAAAGTATAGAAAGTTTAGCAAAGTTTAGAGTTAACATAGCCGATTATAAAATAGATAACTTATTGTTAGTTAAAAAAGTATATATAGTTTACAAATATATGCTGAGAAGGCAGAGCTGAATATGTTGGAAAAACAGCACTTATTGAGAATAGAGATAAGAGTTAATGATATACCAAAGAAATAAACCATAATAAAAAGACATTTATCTTTGGCCAAGTCAATTATCATGTCTCTGCCTTCCTTAAGTGTTTTTTATAGAAGGCATTCTTTTTTTTATGTTATTTATAAGTATTTGTGAGTTATCTAAATTATGCGAGGCATTACAAATTAGTGACGGACTCATCAGGTTAGTCTATAATAGCATAAAAAAAACAATAGAGAAGAATATCCTGCAACAGGAAGCAATAGAAAATCAATTGGAAATCAATGAAACTATAGAAATAGATTTTCTGAAGTCAACACAAGACCTGAAATAGAAAGCACACAAGATTCTTTAATGAATATTCTAGCCAACCTAGAAAAATTACATGTTAAAATAGATACCCTAGAAGGATAAATAGGCTTCAGAAGATTAAAACTTAGTAATAAGAGAGCAAACCACTCCTAAAGGTATATCAGTCCTTAATAGTAATCAAGAGAAGCAACAGCTCATTGCTTTCTTATTAAAAATTACAAATATGGGCAACAAATAAACTTTAAAAAGTAGTTACAGAATAAAAGAGGAGAAAAATATAAATATTACAACATTTCTATAAGAAGAAAGGAAAAAAATTTTTAACAATAGTAGACATAGACTAATAGAAAAAATCAAAGAAAAGAATGAGATAGATAAAAAGGTGATCAGATTAGGTACACACAATGTTAAAGGAATTACAGATAAAATAAAGTAACAAAACCTAGTTGAAGAAATACTAGAACAAGGAATAGGCATACTGGGATTATGCAAAACAAAATTAAATAGAAGCTAATATACAATGGGTTTTCAATAATCAGAAAGACTATAAACACTTCTATAGCATCACCAAAGACACACCATTTGGGGCAGGAGTTAGTCTCTTAATCAAAAGAGACCCAAAAAAAAGATTGCATCAGTAGAGAAAGAAAAAGAATATATTATTGCTACCAATATGCTTATTAAAAGAAAAAAGATCTTTATTATATAGATCTATATTTCTTCAAACAAATCAAGATACAAAATGATACAAAATAAGATAACTAGCCTTATTAAAAATAAATATGGATAAGGCTTTCACATAATAGTAATAGAAAATTTTAATGCAGTCTACAACCCATCAGAAGATAGAATGTTCTTCTTAAAAGCAAGCTTCAGATAATCGT
The DNA here is from genome assembly GCA_910592055.1 of Acaulospora colombiana. Taxonomy (NCBI): domain Eukaryota; kingdom Fungi; phylum Glomeromycota; class Glomeromycetes; order Diversisporales; family Acaulosporaceae; genus Acaulospora; species Acaulospora colombiana. The sequence goes on along the minus strand of CAJVPT010005382.1, from coordinate 3,935 downwards.
GGTGACTTGAAATTCCACTATTCAACTTTCTTGATAAATGGACTTTATAGATATATAAGCTATATGAAAAGGCAAAGAAAAAACTTTAACAAGAAGAAACCTAACAAGTAGTAATATAATAAACTATATTTGGATCTCTTATAGTTTAACAAGTTATCCACTACCCCAATTTGATAACCAAGATATGAAAGATATTATGGCAGTAACCATATTATGTTCCTAATAACTTTATATGACAAAGACTTTTTCATAAGAAGCAGATCCACAAAATCTCCATGAGTATATAAAGAAGAATCAATATGAATGATATATCTCCATTACAATGGCAAGCATTTAGTGAAAATGTAGACTATAAATTTAAAATATCACTAGAACCTTTGTTACAAGAAGAATCTAATTTAGATGAAAAAAGGATCAAGCAAACAAACTGTAGAATACCTTCAAGAAATTGTTATGTAAAGCAACCTTTAACAAGCTAGCAACTAAAAAAACATCTTAAGCAGAAAAAAAGAACTATAAGAATAATACTGAATTTATCAATTATAGATAAGTTCTACAACTAAAAAAACTTTACAATAAAGTAGAGACATCAAAAGAAATAGATAAGCTATAGGCACTCAGTTTATCTATAGAAAAACATAATAATACTCACAATCCAAATTATCAAATCAAGAACTATTGTATCCAATATAGCATTTCTAATATGTCATGGAAATCCTTGAAAAAATATATTCAAGACACTATAGAAGGTCTTAAATTTATATATATATTAAAGATTAAAAGCAAAAAAAATAAGAAATAGTATTAAAACTGCTTTGGAACAGAGATATGATGACTTGAAAAACAATCAAAGATAGATGGCCAGCTCTCTAACCAATTGAACTAGAAGTAAAATAGTACTAGATAGGATTAAGATCAAGCTAGGGAATAATGAATACATTATAGCTCAAAAAGATGAAATCGAAAAAGAAATAAGGTAATACTATTGTGAAGTCTTCAAAAAAAAAAAAAAGCTAGCTACAACAGTTTACCAGAAGATTGAAAATAAAAGTATAAACCAAGAGAATATGTTCAACCATCTTGATATAATAAACTACTTGAGCCAATTTCACAAGAAGAATTAGGTGAAACATTGAGAGTACTTCCCAATAATAAAGTTTCAGGAAAATCACAAATTAGCTATGAAATGCTAAAGAAATTAAGCCAAGAAGAAAAAGACTTTTTGAGAAGAATTCTGAATAACTTCTTAAAATAGAAAGCCACTCCGAAATACTGAAAACAGTGCCATATATATTCAATAGTGAAATTCAAACCATATGACTGTGAACTCTCAAACACTAGACCTATTGTCCTATTAGAAGTTACAAGAAAATGGTTCACCAAAATTCTTATTAACAAAATGGGAAATATTTATAAAAACAATAATATTCTTAAAGGACCAAACTATACAAAACTGTCAGAAGAAAGTACAACAGAACCAATTCAAATTTTCAACAATATCTGTAAAAATACCAGAGAAAACAAAAAGAAACTGTGGATACTTTTTCAAGATATTGCAAAAGTATATAATACAATTAATCTAGATATATTGATAAAAGCAATGGAAAGAATCAAAGCTCCAAAAGGTTTTATAAAGATTATATTAAGCCTTTTTCAAAATAGAGAATTTCAAGTCATATTTAAAATGAACTCACAGAATTAATAGTAGCTGGAGATATAATTGATCAAGGGAAAACCATTTTACCTCTACTATAGAAAATTTTTTATGACACTCTTTTATATAAAATCCAGAACAATATACAAAAAAAATACAAAATATCAGTTACACAAAACCCTGATCTTAAAAAACAGACTACAAGAAGGATAGAATTAAGATATACAGCTATAGCCTTCATGAATGATACAATATGAATAGCAAGATCTAAGGAAGACATAGAAATGATTATGAAAATTGCAAAAATCTTTTACACAATCAACAACTCTCAAATAAATAACAACAAATCAGTTTTATTTATTATTAACAATCCTAATTGCTATCCAGAATATGTAAAGGCAGGTACTGAAGAAGAAGTAGTTAAAGAGCTCAATAGAACAGAACCAGCTAGATTCTTAGAAATCTAGATGGGTAATCAAAAAACTGCAATTGAGCTTAAAGAACAAGTACTTATAGAAGTCAACATTATAACAGGAGTCCTTAAATATAAAAAAGTAATAGACAAACAAATCTCTATATTTTGAATAGAGTTTTAATATCTAGGATAGAATTTAGAATGCAATATAGTATATTGTTCTGGAAAATATGCAACACCTTAACAACAGCATATAAAAAACTTTTTAAGAATAAGAGTAATTTATATAGATCAATGCTCAATAGTGTAATTCACCATCCAAAGATCTATAACTTGAAATGTGTTTGAATGTTACAAAGAGAAAACCAAGTAACAGGATTTTGCAACAGACTAAATGATCCTGGATCAGCAGGAATTACAACAATCATTAGACTCAAACAAGTACAGATAAAAAATTGAAAACTATTCAATTTATTAACCTGCAAATCCTTAAGTTATTTAACAGATAAAAAAAACTTTCCACTCTAAGTGACCAAAATTGTTAAGAATATGGAAATAACATTTTATAGTTAGAAATGGCAAGTATCTTTGAATGGAAAAAGGAAAGCTTTTGAATCAGAAAATATCTTGCATCAGAAGAATACAAAAAAGTCATACTATCACTTAGAAACAATTAGTTAATGTACCTGGATCAGCTAATTAATCAGAAAACCACAAAAATAAGAGACTGGCAAATACTTCAGCTCTTACAAAATATAAACAAAGAATCTATACCAGAATAGTTTCAAATTATAGCCAAAAATCTTTCAAAGAAACAACTAAAGCAGTTTATAAGATCTAGGAGAAAAAATTATATGAGATAGGAACCATAATATTCAAAAATAGATCCTAATCGAAACAGGCAGAAAAATTGTGAATAGTGATGAAAAATAAAAGAAATCAAGTAACTTGGGGAAAATTAAGACAAGAAAAAAAGAGAAATGTCATAATAGTAGAGCACTTTACCAGTCATAACTCTAACAATGATCAGGAGACCAATATGCAAAAATGTCTGGGATATTAAGAAGGTACAACCCTAAATATTGACTATATTCTTGAAAGAGAAATAAGAGAAATATATATAGTACTATACCTAAAATCAAAAAAGTCTACTAGAAGAACATGAAACTTAAAAATCTCCAATCCCAAGTCAACACTTGAAAAAAGAATCAAAGAAGTGATTTACAGCAACCAAAGCTCTTTAAAGATCAAAAATAATAGAGTAAATTATATGGATATTGAATCCTGAGAAGAAGCTATTATCAAAGAACATATTAGAGAAGGAATATATCAAGATCACTTAATAGATATACTTCAATATAACCTTAGATCTAAAAAAAAACCAATCTTTTATTCTGATGGATCACTTACTAATCATAAAAAAGAAGCTATGAAAATGGGAGCAGCCTAGATCCAAATAGGAAAAGAAGGAAAAAAAAGTAAGTTTTAAATAGGAGTAAACAATTGGCCCTTATCTACAAAAGCAGAATTGGTAGCAACTATAACAATACTCCTGATAGTCCCAATTGAAAACATGGTGAAGATCTTTATAGATAGTCAAGCATATATTTTTAAGTGAAAATCCTTAGAGAAAGAAGACCCAAAAAGGATACACAAGAGATGGTTCAAGGAAAAAATTGGTTCCTATGGGTATGTATAGTAGAACTAAAAAAAAAAAAACATATATCTAAAGCTCACAAAAGTCAAGGTATACTCAAATAACTCTTACAATGAAGAAGCAGATACCAACACTCTTTCCCGTTTACCTGTGGCGCAGCAACCTCAGGATACAAATGAGTAAAAGAGAATATCATGCAGAGGACAAGA
>CAJVPT010005381.1:0-12259 GCA_910592055.1 Acaulospora colombiana | reverse complement strand
CAACATTACTAGTATTGCTCAATTCATAGCTATCTAAACTGAAACTTTCATCATTTATTTCATTGGAATCATTGAAAGAATATTGTATTCTATTTTATTTTGATATAAACAATACCAGTAATGGTACAAGGAGAAAAATATCGTAAAAAATATCACAAAATTTTAAAGAAACATGTAAAGGTGATAAAGGAATATAAAAAAAAAAACCAGGGGGGGGTTTTAATTATCTTAAATAGCTACATTTAAATATAGTTAAACTGCTATTTTTATTTGACCTGACTAGATTTTAAAACTTGAAATTCGATCAGATACAAAATTTAGAATTCGTATTTGATCCATATATAAACAGATCAAAAAATTTAAAATTCGATCTAATCCATTCAAATCAAATCTACGGATTATTTAGATTCAGATAAAAATTGCGATTCCTACTGACAGAGAATTAAAAAATAATAATAAATAAAAATTAAAATTTTAATAAAAACAAATATAATAATTTTCTTTGAAAAAAATTATAATATATAATAAAAGTTAATTCAAAATTTACTGTAATATAAATTTTACAGTAAGTAGAATTTATTATACAAAAATAGTTTTTTTTTTTTTTTTTAATCCACAATCATATTATAATGGCTTGTCTTTATTGAAAGATTAAAGTAAATTTATAATAATTTACAGACTTTTACAAAGTGACTAACTCATCTTCATATATATTATAAGTACTCTAAGTCAGATTTTGGAAACAATATTATACTTCTCTAATAGATTGGTAATAATCTTTATCTATCAAGATCATTATTAATAGTTTGTCACTATTAATTGCTCAAAAACTAATAAATTGCTAAGTTAAAAAGAAAAAGGAAAAAACAATTGAGAAAAAATAACAATTCAAGATTTACCAAAAAAATCTATTAATAAAAATAATCTCTTTTCAAAAGGAATTTGCCTAATTGAAATAGTCTTCTTGCTTCACTTGAACCTTGGAAAAAATCTTTTTTTTTACTACCTGTGGCATTAAATAAGTCAATTCAGCTAGTCTTTTATTTATTTGAGCATCAGGTTGAAATATCTCAAGAAAAACATTTAAACCTTAGCTTTTTTCTATTAAAACTTTGTTACCACTTGAGGAACTTAAGTAAGAGATAGAAGTTTGCAATCTACATTACTTATTATTTAATCTTTTGATATTATGAAAGTTTTCATTAAGGAACTTAAGCTTTTGGGGCAAATATTTTCAGAACCTTTTTTTCAATTATCAATAACATTATCAAAACACATGGATGTGACTAATAAGAGCTTGTTTACATTTCAAAAACTAATGTGTTTCATATTAGCCAATTACCTTTGATAAGGATTTATGCTATTTAAAATTCAAGATCAAACTGAGATAGGCAAAATTCTCTAGAAAACCATGAAAGTAGAAGCTCTAAGAGGGTCAAGATAGTCAAAAAGTGAGAAAATAAGTTTTTTTACTGCAAAAAATCTCTATAAATCTCTCACTTTAAAGATTAAATAGGTCTTTAAGTATTTTACAATTAATTTTTCTTCTTTTGGAATAATAATGGGTCCCTAAAGTATTTGATATATAAAATTTTACAGATCACTTATGTCCCTTTTTAAGAGACAAAATTCATGGCTCTTTACTTTAATAGGAACAAAAATCAGCAAATATTATAAATCAATGATTTGAATAATGGAGAACAATTGTAAATAGTTTTTTTATTGTTATTAATTTAAAAATTTTAATGTTTCCTAATGAAAAACATTTGACTTTTGTTCTTGTCTCCCCTTTTAGAGTCTCATCTTTACTTTGAGAGTTTTCTTGTCATTGGTATCAAAGGTGTTACTTGACTTTTCTTGATTACTAGAAGTCAAGTTTTTGAATGAAAAGATTTATAACCAAAAAGGAAAGGATAGAGGTGACTTTTGAAGTCATACTTCAAGTTGTTTTAAGGAAAGTATTAAGATCTTATTAGTAAAGAAATATAAAAACTTCTTACAAACATCTTTTTTATATGGGGTTAGAAGATTAATAAAAAGAGTTTTTTATTATACAAAAATAATTTTATTAATAAAATAAAATTAGTTTAATATATAATAATTATTTTTCATTAATTATAATAATATTTTACAAAAACTCTTTTTATTAATTATGTGATACAATAAAACAAAAAATCATATGAAAACTCTGTATATACAATTTCAAGGCAACAGCTCAATATAAACTCTGACCAGAGATTTCAAAACAAGACTAGCTCCACTAAAACATATTACAATGAAAACTTTATCAGCAAAAATAACAAAAAAACTATCTAGATTAAAAAAATAAATGTCACTTCAAAACTCTGATCTATAAATAATAATGGATCCCTAAAGTATTTAGTATATAAAATTTTGTAGATTACTTATGTCCCTTTTTGAGAGACAAAATTTATATCTCTTTACTTTAATAGGGACAAAAATCAAAAAATACTATAAATCAATGATTTGGATAATAAAAAACAAATGTGGATAGTTTTTTTATAGTTATTAATTTAAAAATTTTAATTTTTTCTAATGAGGGATATTTGAATTTTGTCTTTGCCTCCTCCTTTAGGAATCCATCTTTGTCTACAGATAAAAAAAACTGATAACTACATAGCAAATACCATACTTATAAACAACTACCACCTTGACATAAACACAGACTTCTTTTCTATTATTCCTATACCTGTATCTAATAATAATAATATGAAAGAAGTTATTGATAACTTGTCTAAATTGCAAAAAAACAACTTCACTATCCATACTGTAACTATATCACAATCTGAAAACTGAAATAACATAGTTGCGACTAAAATAGAACTTAATATTAATGATGAAAAAAATACACTTGCACTCCATTCACAATCACAACTAATCCAAGTTTAGTAAACATATGCCAACAAAAAATAACTATTAACTATCTGACCTTTTTACGTAAATTTTTTTCCTCAGATATTTGAACAGTTATAGAAGATAACTGATTACCATTAAACTTTCTGACCTATCCAAAAATAATGAGTAAGAAAAAATAACTCTTGCAAAACTGAATTAAAAGATTTGGAGAGGCTAATTAGTACATGAATAATATAAAGAAAGGAAAACAAAGAAGTTCATATGCTTTGGAGCAATAAAAAATCTACAACAGAAGCATGCAATCAGACTATCAACATTATTTTAGAAAAGAAATTTGCTATAAAAGCCTGATCTACAAATAATTGTTACATCAATAGTATTATAGTATAGAATATTCTGCTCCAAATTAGAACTCAAGATATTTATAATTATTTCATTAAATTTGATAAAATTCAGAAAATTATCTTTAAAACCAATGCTATATGACAGACTGCAATAGTTCAATTTAACTTCTATCAAGCTAAACAATAAGCTTTATTAAACTGGTTCACATATATTGATATTACTATAAATCAGTAAGAATTGATATTGAATAGACCCTCGAACAAATGAGAAACTGCAAGAGCAATATATTAAGGTTGTACAACCTATCACTAGGTATGATAATATATGATCTCAGGAAACTAGTTTCAATAGTTAAAGATAAATTCTATTACATTTCCAAAAACAATAATTATAGAAAAAAATGTTTTACAATAATTTTTTTTATTAAAGAAATACAGAACCAATTATCAATTCAAATCCTATACTATAAGATGTTGAACTCAAATAGATTATCATATAAGTCAAAACTTGTATAATTTGTTAATCTTTAGAATACTTAATAGTTAACTATTATATCTGCCAATAATAAAAAGAAAAAATTGAACTAAGTAGAACAATTGTTCATAAATTTAATAAACTTTACAAAAAATTCAGAACAGTTAAAGCTAATAATATCAATTCAAAATAGATGCAAACTAAATGTATCAAAAAAACAATTCATAAAACTTTTATATATAAAAATAACCAAACAAACTGTATAATTAGATAAACTTAATAATATAGAGACTCCAAACAATAAAAATATCTACAATATCTTACAAAAAATACTAAAGAAAATTGACAATATAGAAGATCAATTGGAAAATATAAGTAATCATATTGAAACTTTTAAAACTTACCTTGATAGTCAACTTAACAATAATAACTACAAAGAAACAAACTTTAATAAATATCAAATAGAAGATTCAGAACAGAATTAAGACAAAGGAAATTCTTCTTTCCTAAAGATACAAAAATAATCAACTATTTCAATTGAACAAATATAAAATAAAAAACAATCTATTTAAAACAATATTTATCAGATTTATCAAGAATTTCAACTTATTATACAGAATCTTGATACACAATACAATAATAACATTATTTAATTAAAAACAATAAACAACTTTTATTATATTAAATAAACAATAATAAATACAACAACCCTTATAAATTATATTCAAAGACATAACACAAAAATAAAAATCCTACAAAGGCAAAAAAATAAGATCAAGGTATAAGGAAATCAGTCATATTAAGTACTATTAAAGAAAGAAGAATTAAAAAATATGATGCTCAAACAGGTTCTGTAAGATGAGATAAAGTATAGAATGAAATGGTTGGGTTTTAATCTCTATCAAAACTCAAAAGAGTGATCTGCAATAGTGATCTGTAGACAATGATATTAGAAGTTGAAAGGATATTTATCTGAACTCCTAATGGAGCAATAAATTACTCCCAAAATTATACTTATAAAGGTAAAACAATTAAGACAAATAAGTTAGTTAAAGAATTAGTTTTAGTGTTTCATATTATATGTACAGCTTATAAATGTTTAATAAAACATATGTAACTAGCTTGATAGAGGACAAAAAAAAAATAAAAATAAAAATCCTTTCTCTTTTAATATTCCTTTTTCTAACATACAACTTAACTTTCACTCAATTACCATATATAAAAACAATCCTCAAAATCTTATAAGTAATTATTCTATTAAAATTAGTTAAATTCAAATAACAATATTGAAACAGATACAAACAAATACAAACCTTTCTGAACTATTACTATACTCAATATTTGAAATCTGAATGAACTACATAAAAGAGAAATCTGAATAGAAATATAAAAATAAAACTAATGGAATATTATATTATCTATAGAAATAAATGGACCTGAAAAATTATACAATTGAAAAATAGAAGAATATATTACATAGTAGACATACACTAATCCAACTGGATCTGAAGTAGATATAGCAATCAAATAAAAACTAACAAATCATATCATCAGTAAATAAAGAATTAAAGGTTACATTCTTTATATTGACCTAGCTTTCTTTAAAAAAAAATATTATAGAATTATTGAAGTCTACTCAGTAGCTAGATCAAGAGAAAAAAAGATACTATTCAAAAGCAAATCATAAATCTAGCCAAACAATATATCCATAATAACTGATACACAATTATCACTAAAGACTTTAACACATATTTCAATCCTCAACTAGACAAATTTAACACAATCCACAAAATTTATAGAAAAATTGAAAACCATTTTATTAACTTATTAAAAGAACTTAACTTTATTGATATTTTCAGATACTATAATTTTATAACATAAAACTATACATAGTTCTTATAATATATAGATAATAAAATTGATAGTATATGGATTAACTTCAAAACCACATGAATCTTGATAAATATATAAATATATTAAAGTTGAAGCAGTATTATTTCTATAGACTATAAGACACAAACCAGTATCATCAAATTCTAACAAATAGAAACTTTGATATTCAGCTAAAAAGACCCAACAACAATACAAGATATGACTGGTTCAACACTAATTCTTAGGTATTGAAGTACTTCAAAGAAGACATAGAGTCTTTCACAAAATCCTGACAAGAAAATATCAATAATAAGAAAATATTAACAGATGCAACTAAAATATACTCAGAAAAGTAATCCCATTATATGCTAATAAATATATTAAAAAGATCAGAGAAAAGCAGTATCAATAACAATAATCAATTCCCAAATCAAGATTCATTACATTCATTTAACTAATAAAATTAAAGAAAGAAGTAACAAAACTCAAAAAGAACTCAAGTACTTGAAACCAGTTAGAGGTACAGAATTTATACTAAGTAATATCACAAATACTATCAATTCTAGGATTGATTCATAATATTGAATCAAATAAATGCATCAAGACTATAAACAAACAAATTCAAATAGTCAAGGTGGGTTTCAAAAAAGATATACATATAAAAATCCAATAAGATATATAATATTTCAAGACTATCAGAGAAAGATGGCTAAGTATAGACAAGAAACATATAATTAGAGCTATCTTAAATGATCTTAAATATAGTATTAGTATCAGTAAACTCATAAAACAAGAAGATAACAATGAAAATATCATAATCTTAAATATGAGAAGATTAAATAGACTATCAAAGACCATTTCGAACAGTAAACTAAAAGTTAAAATATCTTTAATCACAGAAATACAATCTGAAAATAAGGATACAAACCCATTTTCTCTATAAAAGAAAAATGGTTTACTGATACAATATAAGATATTACAATAGAAAAAGTCAAGCAAACTATATCAAGCATCAGTAACAAATCAACATCAAGACTATCCAACATCCCCTATATTGTTTTCAAAAAACTAGAATTAGCTATTATTAAGAATCTTATAGAATTCTTTAACAAAATACTAAACACACAAAATATATTAAGGAATGAAAAAAAGGAATCATATATTCAATACTAAAAACAAAGGACTGGTAATATGATATTAACATTATATATTCAATAATACTCTTGAAATCTATCAAGAAAATTTTTATCAAAATAATAACAAGCAAGATAAGAAAAGTATATATGAATTATACCATATTCTTAGAATACAACTGAATAGTCCTATCCAGTTATAGCATTAGAAAACCTATCACAATTATTAACAACATTTTGAAAGATACATAAATAAAAAAAACTATGCTATATACTCTTCCAAGACATGAGTAAAGCTTACAATATAATCAATATCTCAAGACTTATATCAACAATGAAACAAATCAAAATCTCTAAACAAATATAAAATATTATAAAAGTATGCTTTACAGACAGAACAAATACAATTATTATATACTTTAAAAATATCAAACCATATAAAGTATATAAAGGTATATATCAAAAGAATATAATATCATCCATTCTTTAAAAAATATATTATAACCCTTTAATAAGCAGAATCAACAAAATACAAGAATACTCAATTTGCTTTCCCAAAGATCCAATAGACTCAAAATTAGAAGTAGGAAAAGTAAACATCTTCATTATCACATATGTATATGAATAATATAACTTTTATCACATAAAGTAAATAAAACATAGAGCTTATAACTACAGTTAGTAGTTTTTTTTATCATTTCAATTATATTATTGTGTATCAATCAAAATTTGAACTATTTATAATAAACAATTAAAAAAAGCCCATCACTTTTCAAAATTATCTTATACAATCAGTGCTTAACAACAATGCTATCAGAGTTCTAGGTATCTGGCACAAAGAAAAAAACAATACTATCAATAGCAACTTATCAGAAAAAAATTAACAATATATGTTGAACTTTAATAAGCAAACAATTTACTGACAAGATGTATAGATATATAAGTAACTATACAGTATATTATTTTATAAAATTGAATATTTACTATATAACACTATCTTGTCAAATAAGGAAACAGCTAAAATTAATGTCAAAATAAAAACAACCTTTAGAAGAAGAATTAAATTAATATTAATATACCTTAATATAATACTATATTTATCAACATATACAACCTAATAAAGCTGAACACTAGACATCAACAAAAATTTACTAGCAACTTTCAAGCTTTATACAAAGTAAAAAACACAGCCAGCCTAGTCACTAGACTCAAAATCCAAAATTATATTGTGATGTATAGCAAAAGATTAATATTATAGAAAAATACCTAAAGATTCACAAAAAAGGTTTCAACTTTCTTTATGATGAACTAAAAGTATTATAAAAAGAAAATATATAACTCTGAACAACTTAAACAAATCCATTATCATACTCAAATAGATATTTAAAATTCTTTCTAGATGAAACCTAGATAAATCAATATTGACAAAAACTCAAAAAGCACAGAATATATTGACTATAATAAATCTTAAATATTTTCTAAACAAAAATAATTCAATGGCATCAGATTGGTTGCCTTAACAAAAAAGTAAACAAAAAAAAAATCAGAATAGTACAAATATATCTGAACAAAAGTAGATAAATACTAATGCAAGACTCAATAAAAGCAAGACTCAATCCACTTATATAAATATATATAAAGACTCAAGAACCCAAATGGAAAGAGTGATTGTCTTTTGAAAAAGCAGAACAAATTATAACCAATCAAAGAATTAGCCATAACAAAGAAAAAATCAAACTCAGATACTTTAACATTATAAATAAATCATTAGTAGAAGCATGTAAAGAATATCAATTCACTACTTATACAAATTAAAGAGAACTCAATTATTGTATTGAAATATCAACATCTCCTCTAATTACAATATCCACATCAAACTATCAAGTCTGACCAAGGAAAGAATAATATCTTCAAATTTCTCCTTATAGTTAAAACAAGTGATAATAATAATTCAATTTTACACTAGACTCAGTAAGAGTTACTTATAAGATTTTGAATATAAAAATACTTAAACAGATTATAAGAGTCTAGGAAAACTTATGTAAAAATATATTAACAATATTCAAAAAACTTAAACCAGAGTAACAAATCGTAGTATATACTGATGGAAACTATAAGATAGATAAGGAATCAAGAATAGAAATAGAAATAATCTTTATTCTATAAAATAACATACAATTGAAGCTCAATTCAATCTTTATAGATCAAGTATTCACATTTAAATTAGAAATTATAGTAGTTATTATTACATGCATTATAACTGAAAAAGGTAAAGCAATTGACATATATATTGATTCTTAAAACCTCATTCAAGACTATTATAAACTTATAACTAATCAGAAAATAGTTAAACAATAGAAGAAAAGAATGTTGCTAAACTTTTGGAAAATGACAAACACCTTTCAACAAAAGATAATCTGATACAAAATATCCAAAAAAGACAACAATCCTTTTTATAAAAGAGTCAATAAACTAGCATATCAAGTAGTATCAAACAAAGATAACAAAGATTTAAACACAATTCTTAACATTTATCTAGAATTTAATTATTGGCAACCTTTCTTTAATAATAATATAGAAATTATTTAGAGTATTAGTAAGGTCATTCAGCAAATTTATCAAGTGTAACTCACAATTGATTGAAAATACTTCAATAAAAACATATCTATCAATTGATCCACTATGAAGAAATAAAATGAAAAACCAGCTTTGTACTTTTCTATTTAATATAACTTATCAAATTACAAACAGACAAGTAGAACACTCAATAATGTAACTTTTTAATCAAACTATAGAATTAAGAGTTTCCAATAATAAACAAACTATATAAAAGATATTTCAATATATATAAACAAACAAATGTCACAATTGCAATGATATAGAAAACAATAATTACTCTTTCATTTATCCTCAACACAATATCAATATCTAGAAGGAAATAAATAAAGACATATATAGAAAACTATATTATAGAAATAATGAAAAATCTCTTTAAATAACAAACAACAAAGTTGAGCTCAATACAAAAAACCTGAACATTTTTGTCCTTAGTGAAGGAATTTACAAGATCCTAAACAATCTAATTGTAAAAACAGTGGGATATAACAAGCTTACTAATATTCTGAAAAACATTATACAATATATAAAATTCTTAATCTTTAATATCTGAATTGATAGATATAAAAAATATCACAATGAAAGAAAGATTAGGGAATTAACAAAACATCTGCAACAAAAAAAGTAAAAAGAAATCAATAGAGAATAGATGTCAAAACAAAAACAATAACAAATAGACTACAGCAAGCTAACATATTGAACACAATAAATAATATCCTTAAAGGATTACATAACACTTTTCATATTTTCAATATTAATATTAACAAAACCTAGATACATTAGTTTCCAAAAGAGATAATAAGCTATAAGGAATTGTAAAAATCAATTAACTTTTAATAGAATAATATAGAAAATATATAGAAAAAAAGAGTAGTAAATAGTAAATCAACTAAAAACTCTTTCCACTGATTTTCTAACTACATACAAAAAAGATATTCATAAGAAGTTTTTATATCTCCTTGCTAATAAAGTCTTAATACTTTCCTTAAAACAACTTAAAGTATATCTTCAAGAATTACTTCTATCCTTCCCCTATTGTTTACAAACTTCTTCACTCAAAAACTTGACTTCTAGTGATCAAGAAAAGGCAAGCAATACCTTTGATACCAATGGCAAGAAAGTTCCCAAAAGAAAAAGAACTGACTGTGAAATACCTGAAGGCCTATTTAACCTTTGAAGTGAGAAATATATAGAGATTTTTGATGACAGAAGGGCTTATTTTTTCCCTTCCAATTACTGTTGGACCTCTTAGAGCTATCACTTTCATGGTTTTTTGAGGAATTTTGCCTATCTCAGTTTGATTCTGAATTTTTGATAGTACAAATCCTCACCAAAGGTGATTGGCTGACACAAAATATGTCAGTTTTTGAAATATAAACAAGCTCCTATTGGTCACACACATGTGTCTCAATACATCATTGGTGATGTAGAAAAGAAAGTTCTAAAAAAAGTGTCCCCTCCAATCATATATGTTCAACCTTCAGAAAACAATTATGATATCGAAAGGCAAGTGACAGATATGAAAAGAAGATTCAACTCTTATTTCTCATTAAGTTCCTCAGGTGGTGAAAAGGCTTTCTTGAATAAAAGCTGAGGTTTCCAAGCTTCTATCCTGGTCAGGCAAAGTTCTTGAAAAGATTTCTTTATCCTGGTTAGGCAAACTCTTCTGTAATATAATGCTGGCCTCAATAGTGATAAGCGAATCCATATATCGAAAGAAAAATAAGTTTCTCAAATATTCTTCTTGAAGTTATTTTCAGGAATAGCTAAGTTTCTCAAATGTCATAAGCTTAGAGAATATCCCAATCAGGCAAACACCTTTTGAGAGAAAACTGTGAAATAGAACAAGAACCTTTTGGAAGACTTTGATTTGCATTCTCCCTTCCCTTTTTTCCAGTGCCAACTTTAACAATTCATTGTTTTTTGGGATAATCTACAGTGACAAACTGTTAGCAATGACCCTGATACATTAGGAAATTTTTTGGACGGAGATCTCTGGAGATCTCCACCATAAAAAAAGTTTTCGAAAATTTTCGAAAAAATCTCTAGAAATCTTCAAAGATCTTCAAAAAATTTTTATAATAAAAAACTCCGGAGTTTTTTCATAATAAAAATTTTTAAAAATATGTGAAAATTTATAATGTATTAAAATAAATATTTATTACCTTTATTAAATCTAGGAATTAACCAATAAAGTATTGTTTAACCATGCCCAATCAAAATTTTAATTTATCAATATTTTAATGATTACATTTTCAAAGCAAAGTACTTCATTTTTAAAGCAAGCTAATAATATTTATAACCATGAAGTCATTTTTGAATAGTGACGAAGATTTATATGTAGTCATAAAATGACATAATTTCTTGGGATTTGTATTATATAAGTCTCTAAGATTCTTTACAATTTCCTTAATATCAATATCAAATAAAAGACAAGAAATACATAACATGTTTCAAAACATTATTTCAAGTAAAACTTCCAGTGAAAAAGGAGAATATAATAGAAGTTCTTTGCGGGCCTCCGAAAAGACATCAAGTTCTTCGAAGTCTCGTGGTCATATTGAAATCCTGAGAAAAATGCCTCCGCTTGATATAAATAAAGACATTCCCCACAAGTGTCCACGAACCTCCAGAAGTACCCACGAAACTATGTCACGCCTGGCTTAGATGTATAAAGAAACTTCAGGTATATTAAAAGAACACAGCAAATATAGAAATAAATACTAATTATTTGTTTAGATTATGATAGGTTTCTTGAGAGAATTTTGGAGTCCAACGAAGCCCTCCATAAGAAAATGGATCAATTGCTAGAATGGCAAAAAAGTTAGAGAATAAGGTCACTCACCTCGAAAATGAAATTTACACGAGTATATATTTAATTACCGAACAAGAATTTATTGACGTAAGTTATAAGTTAAAGATCTTTGGAGAACTTCAATAAT
>CAJVPT010005380.1:0-12263 GCA_910592055.1 Acaulospora colombiana | reverse complement strand
CCAGAGATTGGTTTGTAGACATCTTTCTGTTCAGATTTTTTGAAGGTGATTTCTGAAAGTGTTGATGCATTTATTTGTAGTTTGCTATGCTATCGCTTTGGATTCTGTGAACTCTGATATCAGGATACTGAAGTCTTTTCTAATTATTCCTTTGATGAAATTCTATAGAGGGGATTCGTACTGCATGATTTCTAATTTGGATATTCTGTCTTCAAGGGGTATTGGTAAGTTTGTTGTTTTATAGTTTTTTAGTAAATCGGTCAAATGTTTTTAATAACTTTTCTATATGTTTGTGTATCTATAAAGCAGAGGAATGGATGGATAATCATTTCTGTCTTTAAGCACTTTATATAATGGTTATCCTTAAATATCTTTGAGTTTTTTCGGTGAAGTTTGCTGAGGGTGAGGAGTTCATTGTTCCAGAGGTTAATTGCGAATCTCTTGTCATGTTGGTCTTGAAAGGATGTTGTGCCATGATTTATATTGCTGGGGTTGATGGACTGGAATGTTCCTTGCCAATTTGTGACTGAGTTTTGGATACAATCGATCCAGTCTCTATTTCTTTTAAGTAAACTCCATTGTGCCAAGTGTTTGATATAGAATATCTGCTTACAGAAAATTTTAATTGACATGTCTATGAAGTTGTCTCTTCACCTTCCCACTGTGTGGATATGCTTGATGTTTGGAAGGATGTGTGTTAGTCTAGACCCAGGTTTTATGTTGAGATAGTTGATTTTAGCTAGGGAGTCAGCTAGTTCATTTCCTGGGATGCCACTGTATACTCTAACCTTATATAGAAAGAATTGGATGTTTCGTTGATTTCATCTATCTATTATGAGTTGTATGAGGCACCAATTCTTTGTTGTTCTAACTGTCTGCTGTAGGGGACTGTTGGATACTTTATGTATAGTGTAGATTGACGCTTGGCTATATATATATATATTGATAGATAAGTTTGATCTATATATCCTTTATTAATTGTATTTTTCATAGACTATACATATTAATATGTTTATATACATTTGATTTATATGATAAATGTAAACTATGTAAGCTATTTACATTAATTAAATTACTATCTACATATACAGTAATATATAAAAACAACTCATATTGTGCTAAGATGTATGATAAGGATACATGATACTCTTTTAAAAGTAATCCAGTTATCAAATCATTGTATATACTCTAACCTGTACTATAGATTTTAAGTACTTCAGTGTGGTGCCCAAATTACTTCTCCCATAAAGGTCTCCCAATAAAAAGCATTACCCATATTTATGCATGCTGATCAGCATCCTACCAGTTTAATATTTACTTTTTTAATCAAAACAGGGGCCCCAATTCCAATCAGAGGTTGTTTCCCTTAAGAGGTTATGGTATCTGCTTTTGAATAAAGAGTCATATACTTGCAGATCTAGACCATCTTGAATCAGGTTGTTGAGCTGGGCCGTGATAGATCTCAATATTGTTTGAAACCTATGTCTCATAGTTAAACCAAAAGAACCATTGGATGGCTCAAAGTCATTGATATCAAATTTACCTTTAATGGTAGTAATTTGATAGTTTTCAAGTTGATTGCTATCATGCTCAATCAGCTTTTGGACATTCCTTTCAATTGAAAAGTCAAATAATTGGTCAAAATACTGTGTCTGGTTCTCTGTATACCTTCCGGTACTGCTTCGTGTTGTGAAGGAGGAGGTTCGAGAGTGGTTGCTTTACTCTTCGCTTTTTTCCATAAAGTTTCAGCTGTTTCAACCTCCATAGTTTTTTGTGTTATGCCTTGTTTACGTATTCTATTGTAGTGTTTTTTTATTAACAGTATGGCTGGTAAAGTCAAGACCATACTCTGAACACTTGTATGGTTTAGGACATGGAGATTGTTTTCTTGTAGTTTGCTTGTCAGCAGGCATACCAGGTTTTTTGCCACCTTGTTGTTTACCTTTTCTAGATCAACATTTTTTTTTCTTGTTAGAAGAGCCTGGTGCAGGTTGTGTGGCAGGAACTTGTTATTTAGAGTTACTAAAACAAACTGAAGAAGCTTGATCTATCCACCTGGAAAAGAGCTCCTTTACTTGAGATAACTGTTCAATTGGTCCCATATACTTGAATATAGTACTATATGGAAAGCTTATTTCTACTAAGATATTTGCCATCATTGTGGTTTGGATATAAACAAAAAATAAAAACAACATTCTCCCTCTCTTTCGAAAATTTCTTAATAAGGAAATTTTTACGAATTTTGATAGGAGTAGGAAAGAGTTTTTTTGATATGGTATTGAACTATAGACCTTATGATTGTGACCTGGGAGCACTACTACTGTGCTATAGACCCACAGGTCTATTGTTCTAAAAAATATGCAATATTTAGATAATTATATATAAAAAACTTTTCTAGAATAAATGTGGTTTATGCAAATTTATGTCTAATAGTATAATTAATTATCCAAATATCCATAACTTAAAAGTGATATACTGTTATAGACCAAAAAAGTCAGATCCAATTTAGAATTTTTGCTATGATCATGTAATCAATAATTGTGACATGACTGAAGTTTACATGAAACAATCAATTGTCAACTATTACTATACTCCTTATAAGACAAAAGAATGTGCAAACAATCCATTCATATCAAAAAGAAAAAAAACTATGAGTTGAGATAATAGAAAATTAGCTGCCAGCAAAGTAATTTATATATGACATAATACTAGAATAGCTATAGTGATTATAAATATAACTTATTTCTATAACTTAATAAAATTATGAATATTAAGAATAGATTGTTATAATAGTGAAGTTATAAGTAGTGTAGAGAAAACTACCTTAAGACTTGTTGAAATCTTTTTATATCTCTATCTTTGTGTATTTGTTTTTGTGTGTATGATAAAAGAATAAACTCTTCTATCCACAGGTTATATAGGCTTTTGGTCATTAGTAACAGACTTATTGATCAGCTTGCTATAATTTTAGTAATGATTGTGAGATCTAAATTGAGACAAATTATTATTATTCTTCTTTGATTTTTTTTATAAATGTTAGTCTTGATCATATATACTATGAAAAAGAAGAAGAGGGTTCTTTAAAATAACTCAAGTTATTTGATCAAACTACAGATGCAAATAACTGGTTTGACAAGTGAAAAATCAAAATTGCATTTAATTACTTTATAAGAATAGCTATAGATTGATATCATAACAACAAAAATAATTTTAATAATTGAAATAGTAAAGAATATTTTAAAAAAAATTTTATATCAGTATTTTTAAAATACTTTAATATGGTAGAATGGAAATATCAATAACAAGTCGAATTGAATTCATTAGTACAAAATAAAGATAAGGTAAAAATCTATGCATACAAATTTAAAAAGTTGATTAAAAGAATTGAAAGCTTTTGCAAGTATATATTTTATACAAGATTATCAAGGATCTAAAAATAAAGTTTGCATCTCTTATATCTATTGTTGTTCCTGAAACCCTGAATAAAGCTATCACTATTACCAAATGAATCAAGACTGGAAAAAACTATAGAAGATGATACCTGAAAACCTGCTGGTCAAATCTTCAAGCTCTAAGAAAATATTTATAAATTTATTCAACAGATATAGAATATAGTAACAAACTATATTCAATTCATAGCTTCTACTTACTATAAATCAAAAACTTGATCTCAATCAGTTTAAGCCTACTTTAAATATAGAGAAAAAGGGTACTATGTCAAAGACTGCCTAATGAAGAGATTAACCTCAAAAGAAGAACTTACTAATCCACTCAGATATTGCACAATAAGAAAGCTAATTTTGCTGAACTTGTAAATTAAGACCTTAATAATTACAATAGATATATTGCCAAGAAATTCCAATCATATCACCAAGAAGGGCAAAAACATATACAACCTAATTCTGAATCAGTAGTAAAAGAAAACCTTAGAACTGTTACAAGAGAAAAGAAAAGTGCACTAGCTAAAGAAGACAAAATGGAAACTCACATATCAGCTGAAAAAAATATCAATGAATAATCACTTCAAGTCCTAAAGAAAAAAAGAACTCTTGTCTATGATTAAGTCCATTCTACTTATAATATTGTAAATAATTTTCTCATGAAAACTATAACTGCAACCCTAGGGCAGCTGTTATGATATCCCAATCAGAAGAGAAATCTAGTTAAAGTATTGAAATAACTCACAAACTAACTATAGGGATATAAACAAGAAAATAATGATAGCAATATAATGCTATGTAAGGATTAATAATAATTTTATTGTTGATGTTATAGATACTGATGTCATGATAAGTTTAATTACAAAAAAATTAATTGATAAACTGGACTTATGTATTAAGGAAAAGTTGATATCTGCTGTAGTAACTATGATAGGGACTAAAATTAAACTCTAAGAAATATTAAGAACCTGAAGATTGTTATCAGTAATGTTTTGATTTTATGTCCTTTATAAGTAATCGACTTGAAAAACAAAATTCTTCTCTTAGAAAACAATTGATTCAAAAGAGCAAAAGCAAGAATTTACAATGATAAATGGAAAATAATCTTTAGATATCAAGAGAAAACTGTCAAAGTACTAATTCTAATAATGGAACCCAAAAGTTACAACCTAAGAAAAGCTATAATAAAGATTTATACTATAAAAATGAATTACTTAATCAGCTATATGATAATAAAAAAGTTGATAATACTAAAAAATATTATACTAAAAATTTGAGCAATATCAAGTTAACAACAATACCTGTTTGTAAGAAATTCAATTCTATCATATATTTGTTACAAGTGGTTGAATTCCAATAATTACTAAAATTTTGAAGAAACCTACTATCAAACAAGAAAATACTAATATAGAAATTAATGAGAAAATAGATGAAGAATGACATGCCAAGACCAAACAAATATTGACAAGGAATCAGACTATTTTCATACAAGGAATGAAAGAATTAGGACATATCAATATCATATATTATACTATAAATATTGAAAAAGTTGTACTGATTAAACAGCATAATTATCAAGCTATACTAAATATATGAAATTTTATTATGATAAGAGGTTAACCAACTAAAAAAAATGATTACTTATTTGAGAATTATGAAGCTTATTAATATTATCAATTATAATTGTACTAAAGAAAGGAGGAAAATTATAGTTATATATAGATTATCAAAAATTAAATGCAGTTATTTTTTTTTTTTTTCGGGTGAAGGGTGCTAATAGTACATGTTTATTGAGTATCTTATACCAATTACATGACTACAATGGTCCATCTAAGTTAACCTGCCCCCTGCACCTTAGCCTTACCCAGATCTATCAACTTACATCCAGAAGGTGGATCCACACTTCTGGTTGGATCTTTAGGAGGTGGAAATCCTATTACTAGTTTTAAACTGCCTAACCTAATTTAGACTCTAATATTTACCCCTTACTAGGACTCATATTAACCTTCTACACCTTACCACCTCTTAATCACACCTTCAGCTCATGCGGCTGTGAATGGATCTTAGTGCATCTGTGCACTGCCTAGTCAATGCTTCAAGAATTTTTATCCAATGGTTGGCACACACTATCAAATCTAGAGGTTATTCACCAATAGGGATGCAACTCCTAAATCTCCTAGTAGACTTATCCATCAGGTTTTTGATTGGTGTTAGCTGCCAAATCTAGAAGTTATTCATCAAGCAGGGTGCAACTCCTATATAAGGATAGCACTGGTGATTCACTGACATCGCATATTCATGTCCATCAATGATCCCTGAAGGGCTTAGTACTTCTTGTTAATGATCTTGATGATCATTATGCATCTACCAAATAACCGTCACACCACTACACCTTTTTGCAGATCACAATTCCAATGCCTACTGAATCAGCATGTGAAATGGCTTTTTATGGAAAACAGCACATTACAGGTTATGGCGCCAGATACTATATTAATTCTATTCAGCTGTCTTCACTGAGAGTTGAACTGATATCTTGTAATATGACCTGTAGAGCACTAACCACTGTGCTATGGATCCACAGATCAATTAAATGCAGTTATTAAAAAGGATATTTATACATTGACACATATTGATGATTTGCTGAAAAACTTTTCTATAGCTTAATAGTTTGGTACTCTTAATTTAATGAGTGGATATTGCAAGTTGCTGTCAAGAAAAAGGATAAGGAAAAAACTGGTTTTATTACTTTATATAGCATATATGAATTTAATATGATATAATTTGAGCTATACACTGTATTTACTATATTTAAACAGCTGATAAATAAAGTTTTGTATGATTATATAGGATGAATGATCATAGTATACAGTATCTAGATATTATTATTGTCTTTTCTAAAATATTCAAGAAGCATATAAGATATATAGAGTTAATATTGGAAAAGATTTCTGAAACATGACTAAAATTAAACTTTGAAAAGTATTCCTTTTTCTATCTTGATATTCATTTTCTAGATTATGTTGTCAAAAAAAAAGGAATTTGCCCAGGTGAAATTAAAGTAAATAAAATTAAAGACTTTTCCATCTCAAGAAATTTGAGACAACTTTATTAGTTTATTGTTATATTATTGCTAGTTTATTAAAGGATTTACGATGATTGTTCAACCATTGTACTATTTATTAAAGAAGAATATCAAGTATAAGTGGGAGAAATCCCAGAAAAGGTTTTTGAAACTTTGAAATGATATTTGATTACAACTCCAATTCTATAGTATCCCGACTTCAATAAAATGTTTTTTGTTAATATTGATGTTTTAGGTATAAAACTTGATATAATTTTAGTACAAAAAAATAAAGACAAAAAAGAATATGTATTTCATATACAAGTAGAGGACTTATACAATTAAAAAAAAATACTCTACTATTGAGCTTGAATGTTTGGTCATATTTTAAACAATAGAATATTTTTATTATTATTATAGCTTGAGCCCTTTTTTGTCATTACTGATCATACTGCCTTATAGTGACTTAAGACTTTGAAACTTATAAGAAAATAAGTGAGATGGATGTTATGTCCACAACTATATAATTTTACTATTAAGTATAAGAATAGTTAAAAGCATAATAATGTTAATGTGTCATTCTGAATCTGAAAAAAAAAATAAATAATAAATAATAAACCAAAAAAAAGAAAGATGCAAAAGATTAAAGAAATAACAGAACAAGGAAATCTACCTCAAGTAAATATAATGAATAGAATCCAGCCTAGGTTCCAATATTCTTATACCTCTCAGAAATTTTTAATATGGATCCTATTCATTAAAATTATTTGAAAATATACTTGCAAATATAATGACTACCTATAATCCTAAATATAGATTTGAAAAAAAAACTACAAAAGAAAAGCAAAATTTTCAAGTACAAAGATAGTATTTTATACAAAAAATATAGAAGGAAATAAAATTATCTTTTGCATATTATCCAGAGACATGAGCTTAAGCTGATTCTTTTTATAATGCATCAACACTTGCTAAGAGGGTATTTTAATAAAGATAGTATGTTTGAAAAGCTATAAGATATTATTTTTGATTACAAATATATAGTGATATCAAAAAATATATTAGTAGTTGTGATCAATGTCAATATAGAGAAAAAAAATACTTATCAGATTTATTATATCTGATCTTTGTGAACATACCATTTTATTAGATTGATATATATTTTATAAGTCTATTATCCTATACTTCAAGGCTTAAGTGATATACAGTATACTTGTTACTGTAAACTATATAATAAAATAGCTGAAAACCATTGCTATAAGTAAAGCCAATGTAAACAAAGTTGCAGACTTCCTGTATAAAGAAATAATATATAGATATGAATATTTCAATATATAATATCTAATCAAGGCACATATTTTCAAAATAGTGTTATATAAGCATTAATGGATAAGTTCAGTATTATTGAATATTTTTTGATACTTTTTTTTTTTTTTTTTTTAAAGTCGTTACTGACAAGGTTTATTAGAGGTAAGATTGAACAGTACATATAATTACATGAGCAATTCATGTAACTAATTTTAGCACTATCTAACCTTCATATCTTATAAACCCTAGTTAATTTTATCTGCAAGGTACCATTATGTCAGTACGCCCTGCTCTGCCTGGACAGTGATGTTCACAAGGATCCATCACAGACTTGTATTGTTTTTAGTTATCAAGGGGCTGGAATTGTTACCAATGAGGGATGTTGAGCTTAGTTCTTATGTTTCTTATGCGAACATCACACCGTATTTAGACTGCTAGGATTACCAACTATTATTCAAACCTATGATTTGATGTGAGATTCCAGTGGTTGAAAGGTACATCACGTTCGATTTTTATCTTCCATTTAACCATTTTTAACTACTCTTCAAATATAGTCTTTCAGGAGTGTCTCTTTGGTTACTTCATAGCAGATTGCTCCTCCCATTGGATTGGTTACCTTGGTGATTGTTTCCAAATTTCTTCTCTCAGGGTCTATCCCTGCATTTTCCCATCGTGAGTCTTGATTCGATGTCACTCGACCTTGGTTGGGTAGGTCATCCTTTTGTGGTAGCCATTGGTGATTGACAACACATGTCTCCCAATATGTGTCCGGCCCGTTACGCTTTCAACTGGTGCAAGTGACTGAAGTTTCCCAGATCTTCCACAAGTGAGTTTTTTGAGAAGAGGTGAATATCGGCATCTAGATCGTTAGAGGGAATCAATCGGTTTCTTTCTTCAGTCTTCATATATTCCGATCGGCATAATGTTATTGTTGTAGTTAGGCACTAAAACCGGCCGTAACCTGTATAACCTGATTTTTATAACACCGTGATTAGACGGTGTGTTCTGATAGGTCGTTTGTGTACAAGAGTACATGTGGCTTTTGAGCATGCATTTTGTACAACATGACCTATGTTGTGAGAACCGTTCATGGATAGGATTGAACCGGTATCTCATGGATGGTGACCTGGGAGTGCACCTACTGCACTATAGACCCACAGGTCTATTTTTTGATACTATATTATCTACAGATAAATAGCTTGATAGAAAAATTCAACCATACTTTTTGTGAGGCCATTGCTAAGTTGAGAAAAAAGATAGTTGATTGGGATTTGCTTATACTATCCATATTATTTATCTATAGGACCATGAAAAATTAAATAATCTAAATGATACTATTTTATCTCATATACAGATAAGAAGCATAATAACTTATCTACTCTAGTAGTATAGAGGAATTATTAGATAGAACCATTATTCAATGAGCATATAACATGATAGAATACTTATCATAGATCTGCGATGTTGCAATTTAGAATATTTGATGGCCACAAGAGAAATAAAGGACTTACCATAACTTATGACACACCAAAACCCTTAACTTTAATATAGAAAACAAGATACTAATACATAAGATAGCCATGAAATACTCTAGAAGCAATAAACTTAATTTGAAATGGCTTGGACTATTTTATGTATATAACTCTTCTTGAAAAATGTTTATAAGCTTCAAATGATTGATGGCAAGGTTTTAACTGCTGCTATCAATATATAACTATTAAAGAAGTATCATAAATAAGTTACCTAAGTGTTTATACCTGATACATATAACTGAGTACTGGAAAATGTTAAAGGTCAAAGAAGTTAGATCAAGTTTAGGATTTTTGCTAAGGACACATAACTGATGATTATAATATGATCAAAGCTTATATGAAACAATCAATTGTTAACTATTACTATACTCTTTATAAAATAGAAGAATATGTAAACAATCTATTCACATCAAAAAGGAAAAAACTATAAGCTGAGATAATAGAAAATTGACCAATCACGAAGTAATTTATGCATAACATAATACTAGAATTGCCATAATAATTATATAATAGTTCTATATACAGTATAAAAAAGTATAAATGTAATTTCTTTCTATGACTTAATAAAATAACAAATTTTAAAATAAATCTTTTGGATAGATTGTTATAATAATAAAGTTATAAGTAGTTTAGAGAAAACTATCTTAAGACTAACACAAATCTTTTTATATCTTTACCTTTGTATATTTGTTTTTATATATGTGATAGATTCTTCTATTTGCAGATTATATAATCTTTTAGTCATTAACAATAGACTTATTGATTAGTTTGCTACAGTATATTATAAAGAAAAAATCCAGTAACAACAAACTAAATAATTTTGAATTAACAAGAATCACAACAATCATTAGACTTAAACAAGTATAAATCAAGAATTAGGAATTACTTAATTTATTAACCTGTAAATTCTTAAGTTATTTAATAGACAAAGGTAACTTTATACTCCAAGTAATCAAAATTGCTAAAAATATAAAATAACATTTCATAATTGAAAATGATAAGATATCTTTGAATAAAAAAGGGAAATATATGGATCAGAGAATATCTTGTATCAGAAGAATATAAAAAAGCCATATAATTATTTAAAAACAATTAACTGATATATCTGGATCCGCTAATTGATCAAAAAATAAAAAAAATAAGATATTGACTAATGCTTTATCTTTTAAAAAATACAAGCAAAAACCTATATCAGAATGATTACAAATTATAGTTAAAAATCTCTTAGAATAACAACTAAAGCAGTTCATAAGATTCTGAAGAGAAAATTATATAAAATAGAAACTGGAATACTCCAAAATAGAACCTAATTGAGACAAGTGAAAAAAATTATGAATAATGATGATAAATAAAAGAAATTAAATAACTTGGAAAAAATTAAGACAAGAAAAAGAGAAAAATGTTGTGATAATAAAGCATTTTAACAGTTATAATATTAACAATAATCAGAAGACTAATATACAAAAATATTCAAGATGTTCAAAAGGTACAACACTAAATAGTGATAGTATTATAGAAAGAGGAATGAAAGAAATATATATAGTAAAATATCTCAATATGAAAAAGTTTATAAGAAAAATATAAGATTTAAAAATTCATAACTTCAAGTTAGCACTTGAAAAAAAAATTAAAAAAGTGATTTACAATAATTGAAGTCTTTGTGATCCAAAATGATGGAATAAATCATATAAACATAAAAACCTAAGAAGAATATATTATCAAGGAAAATATTAAAGAAGAAATATACTGTATTAAGATCACTTGATAGAAATACTTCAATACAACCTTGGATCTAAAGAAAAACTAATTTTTTATTCTAATAGATCACTTGTTAATTATGATAAAAAGAAATAAAAATAGGAGCAGCTTGAATTCAAATAGAAAAAGAAGAAAAGAAAAGCAAGTTCTAAACAAGAATAAACATTTGACTTTTATCTACAAGAGTTGAATTGATAGCAATCATAATAATACTTCTGGTAATTCTAATGAGAGTATGATAGAAATCTATACAAACAGTCAGGCTTATATTTCCAAGTGAAAATCATTAGAAAAAGAAGACCTGAGAAGCACATATAAGAAATGTCTAAAAAAAAAATTGATTCCTTTGGGCACATGTAGTAAAGCTAATAAAAAAGAAATATAGTATATAGATTTAAAGTTAATAAAAGTTAAGGCATACTCAAATGATTTTTATAATGAAAAAATAGATATCTTAGCTAAGAAAACTCTAAAATTTCTACTAATTGAATAGAAAGATCTTATTTTATACAAGATTATTATTGAAATAAAATGACAAGGGACAACTATAGATGACTCAATTAAGCAGTTTATTAATAATATTAATAATAAGACAATAGCTTATTAGTATATATAGCAAAATAGAATAGAGAAAAAATAGAGTAATCAGATTTTTCAGAATATTAGGCTTATATATAGAACTTAATATAAGAAAGAATTAAATATAAGCATATGTAGGATACATTCTTTAAACAATTTTAACTAAAAAGCTTTCTTATTAAATTAACCAATAATAAGCTATTTATCTTGAGTAAGTTGTTAATAAGAAGATCAAATCTATACAAGCAAGTAAAATATATTATATATAATTAATAAGATAAAACTATAGAATACTTGCTAAAATGTTTAGTCTATAAGAAATATAAAAAAAAGTAATAAAAGAAATCATTACAAACTACAAAGAGCTGCTATAAAAAAGAAAAAGAGAAACTAAAGAGAAATTCCAAGTTGATCATTGATGACCAAGAAGAAATAGAAGAGTTTGATAAGTAATTCTCTATAGTAGTGAAACAGACTTCTAAAACTAGTCAAAATACTTTAAGTTTTTGTAATAATCTTATAAAAAATGATCTTATTTTAGAAATAGCAGATCTAAAATGTCAAGATAAACATATAAAAAGAATAGCT